>QNQO01001348.1:0-299625 GCA_003290165.1 Berberis thunbergii | reverse complement strand
AGCATCAAAAAAATCTAATCATGTGAGTTTGACCTGCAAAACAAATTTAGTATGCCAATGACCACCTTTTTGTGGTTGAATGCACTCCGATAGTTAAATCAACAGCTCTGTTTGAAGAAAAAAGTAAATATGGACAAAACTCAGTTAAAGTTGCATTATATTTGTAGAATAATCAGGTTTGATTGAATCCCCTTTTCATATTTTTTTCCTTTACCTTATATAATGAGTGATTGATGACTGCATTCAATTGTGTGCGAAACTTAAGCTCGATTGGCATAATGAAGAGGACGTTTATTATAACGGACTCCTCCTTCATTGAGATTGAGTGATTCCCTCCATCTCCTTTGTAACGGTCCTCCAGTATTATGATGGTCTTCGCCATGTGTATGGCCATGATAGAGTGAAATTTTATGTATCATCAACTATCACGAGCTTGGAACATCGACACGCCCAAAATCCAACGGTTCCTTGCAAATAGGCTGTTGCCCACCACAGGAACACATTTTCAGATTTCACCAAAATCATACCTACACAAAGAGGCCGAATACTATTGGTAGAGTATTATTCTCAACAAAGTATCAACCAAATTCTCCTTGTTGGATATCTACATATAACAATCAATAAGGGCTTAGAATATTTATAGGTTCATCGAACTTTATAAAAACTATGCCAAATTAGTAACCACATGGAATAAGTCACCCCAATTGTGTTCAAACACCATGTCAGACAACCTCATGGTTTGAAGTAGCTTACTACTACTTGCTTATTTATGAAAAAAAATTCAACAAATCTTCATTATTGGTACTAACTGTTCATGCCGGCAAATAAAATCTCATTTTTAAAGTGAGCTATCAAGAACTATATAAAACTGATTAATATTTATACGTCTTTCTTTTGTAGAGCATGACATGTTAATATTTATATTTGGATAAATACGGGATGGAACATAAACAATATCACTTAATAAATAGTGGGTATTGTGTCCCTCTCAGAAGGATGATCGCATTGGAACTTAGTTCCTGTGTTTCTTGGTGAATGTATGTGATTGTGATTTCCTGGAAAAAAGTTGGAGAGAAAATGAATTTAGGTATTCATTGTTAATTAATGCAACTACATATTTCATGACAACAAATAAGTAAAAATGAACAAGACATGAACTTTCGCGTAACCTTGCAATATAATATATATGTGCTTCAATCATTTGCTAACACATAATTATTGTCAAAAGTTGTGTTAGCATTGTTGTAATTCATCTTTTTCTTTGTTAGAGTAAATAGGTCAAGCCTAGTAGTGATATATGTATGTTTCCCAGCGTGGGTCTTGAATAACTTTGGGAGGTTGGACATTTGAATTTGTGGTGCCGTATCAGCCAAGCTATCACTCGTTGCAAGATATTAGATTTAGGGAAATTCTAAATGGCGACAGAACCAGCGAGGGAGGGGGTGAGACAGCGCATATTTTGAGACGCTTTCACATATCTTGAGGGGGAGTGAATTGCTTCACTCCCTCCCTTGCCGATTTCCTCGCCCCTTCCCTCGCTGTTTAGACAACCCTAGATTTTACTATTTAGATTTATCATAATTGTGTTAAATGTTATAAAATGTCCATTCAAAAAATTTTTGTAACTCACAAGTATATAAGATTTTGTTAGGTTTTTGGATTTGAGGATTTGGTTTGTGGATATTCCTTTTATGCTAGGGGAAGAAACACAAGTACATAGGTTTTTTGACTTAAATTAGTAGAAGAAAGAGAGTCCCAAGTAGAAAAGGAAGGACATGAGTATAACCATTTGAGATTATGATGATGTTAAGTCTTGCCGCTGTAGTCATTTTGTCAAAGAAACACACGTACATAGTGATTTTTGACTTGAAAATTAGTAGAAGAAAGAGAGTCTCAAGTAGAAAAAGGACATGGAGTATAACCATTTGAGATTAGGAGTGATGTTAAGTCTTGCCGCTGTAGCCATTTTCAGTTTGAAAGTGGGCTGTAATAGCAGGGAATGCAATATGTAAGGGTTAGCTCATTGAAAAATATAATGAAGGGTGAATTTCAAATTCTGGCGTGAGTATAAATCGCTATCAAGTAGAGTGGAGCTGTGTATTAGAGATTGATGGATTCAATTCAAAAACGTCTCCAAGAAAAATCTCTATTTTGCTTTCTAAGCGCATTCTTCCTTTTATATTACAATAGCACAGGCCTTTTGTGTTTTTTTGGAAAATCCAACTTGTCTTGCCTTTTAAATAATTACTCATAATTGAAGTCTAATGGAAATTCCCATTATCTAAAACCACAATTTAATTTTGTTGACTTAGGGGTGAATCTTCATGATTGGTCGAGTGTAATGAACCCATTTTGTTACCCTAGAGCTTATTAGGCTTCATTGACCTTCCTTCGCCACATTTACATTTCCAGAAATTTACAATATAATTACAAGGATTCAGACTTGGACACTGAGATCTAGTGGGCATGCAAAAAATGCAATTCCTTTTTGTTTTCAACTTCTTTTGTTTTCTGAAAAACACAAATCAATTATCTAGCCTACCTTGTAACCTAGTTGACTCACAGATTCAAAGAGATCGGACTTGGAAAACTACTTGAAAATGGAATCGAGAATGTGGATCAAAATTTCCTCTCCAAAACCATATAACTTTTCTCAAATAGTCTTGAACATCTCTATTTTTTCAGTGGACTTCCACAGTCGAAATCTCAAAAAGTTTCATGCATATTGGAAAGCCCATTTGGTGCAAACTACACTACAATATTTTTCCCAAACTTTAATCAAATGTTTAACTCACCACCACCATTAATTTATAGTTTATGGGTTTGTATAATTAGTGGGCCATATAGTGCTGTTGCCTTGATAAATGACAATCCAATCTCTACAAACTAACATGGTTTTC
Source organism: Berberis thunbergii (assembly GCA_003290165.1). Classification (NCBI taxonomy): domain Eukaryota; kingdom Viridiplantae; phylum Streptophyta; class Magnoliopsida; order Ranunculales; family Berberidaceae; genus Berberis; species Berberis thunbergii. The sequence continues at coordinate 296,725 of QNQO01001348.1, read as the reverse complement.
TTTGGATCCCCCAATAGTTCAGTCTTCTTGTGGTGCCATGTATGGCCGTCCTCGTGTGCTAATAATATAATCCAGTTTCAGATCACAGAGATCCAAGATATCGAATTTAAAAATGGTTCATTCAGATGGGATGAATGAAAGTGCAGTCCTGATGTTGTTCACATTTTTATAATGCTCTGTATCTCATGATCTAATTGCAAGTGATTCGACGCACGTGTTACTATCTCTTTAGTGAGAAATAGGCAATTAAAAGATGATTGGCAGGATCTTATAAAGTTATAAGCAAAATTACTCATCCATAAGAAGCTTTTATCATTTTCACCATTCCCTTGAAATATTGCCACATTTTGATAGAGCAAAATTTATTTATTTTCTTGGCTGAGTACTTTTATTAACAGACTTTATTAATAATAAAGAAATTTTTTTAATTTTGATAAATATAAGTTAATACTATTATGAATATCTTTTTTTTTTCATTTAAAAGATCAATTAAATTTGGGCATAACTTATTGAATAAAAAGGTATTTGGGCCCAAGCCCAGCCCAATGGTGATCTACGAAGTTTTTAAGCTATTTTATTCCTGACAGTGTTTGAAGCTTGAGATCAAATCAAATTCTCCAAAAGAGAAAATATTTTAACTCATTTCTTCTTAAACTGGTGAAACACAGCAACACCAAGAAAAGGAAGGTCCAACAAGAAAAGGAAGGTTCCAACCTAGACTTCACAACCTTTTAGGTAACACTTATTTCTACTTTACCAATTGGGCTATGACTGAAGGCCTGTTTAACACTTGGGCTGGGCCTGGGCCTTCTTTTCATAAGAAAAATACAAAATAAACTTTTAAACTACCATTCTACTACACACTTGTTAACCCCCAATTTAGCATAGTCAGGACTCTGTCCTCGAGCTGTAAAATGAAGATAAAACTCAAAAACTGGTTTCACTTAATGGTTTAATTGTTTCTAGCGCATGAAAGTATCCCACCCAAATTCTGAAATCTAGTTTAAATCAGCTTACGGTGGTATGACGCCATAGCTCATATTCATTGACGTTTTGTTTGGTTAAATATGAGTGATGCTTGAAAACGAGGTTCTGCAATCAGGATGATGTGACATCTCGTATGTAATTTTTTTACAACTTTGAGATACATATAAACATTTCAGTAATTTCATATCATTCTTTCAAAATCACGCCACTTCAACCTATTACAAAACCTGATTTCCTAGTATTTTCGATTAAACATATTCATTGAGCTTTGAGCCTTTGACAATGTTTTTTGGAGCAACAAAGCCATTGTTATTCCCCAAACTTGGCCTTTGTGAGTGGCCTCAAATTTGGCCGCATTTATTCCTCAAATGGTCGATGGATGAAATAATTGTGGCCTAAGTGAAAAAATACTACTTAATTAGGCTTTTGACATAATAACTTTTTCTTTTGAAAACGGGGTAGGGCAAACTATTAATTTTTGCACTTTAGTCTATGAGGCATAGACATGTTTTTGCATGGTGCAAAACATTTATTTTATTCAATAGTTTCACTAGTTCGTTTGAGCTAAAATTTTGAGGAAGATTGATTCACATTAGACACATCATGTTAAAGTTTCAACCTATTTCGACATACATGTCAAAATATACTATCACTGTTTTTTCCATTGGATTCCTCTATCATAATCACAAAGCAAGCAAGGGCCCACTTTAGGCGCCGCAAAGGTTGGATAATTAGCATCCATTATCCAGATTCCCAAAAAGGCGATCTTTAAACACCTACAAAGACTGTTTATCAAGACCAATTAATGATGCATATCTAGGAAAAGACTGAAACTTTAACATGTCATTTGTACTGTTACTTTTTAATTTTCTCAAAATTTGAGCTTAAAAGGAGCACAAAGAATTAACAAATATATATATTGATTTCCTAGGGATCCTAATCATGAAATTATCAAATGTGTCTTAGTGAGTATGAATTAAGAACTTGAGTGACTCTAGACCCCAATGCCCAAAAAATAACGAAAATGCAGATGCTGAAAAAGCAAAACATTCATTTAATTTAGGCAGCGACTATTTCACACCATCTAAAGTGTTGTCCCACATCACCATATCAATTGTTTATCTCTCACACCACCTACTTTATTTTTCAGACCACTAATAAAAATTCAAATTTAAAATTTTCTCTCTCCTCCCTCTCTTCATCTTTTTCTCTTCCCTTCTTCTACTCCCTCCCTTTCTTCTCTATCAGACACCACAATCACCCCGCCATAATCACCACTACTCCGCCACCACCACTTTTCTCCCTTTCGCCACTGCCACTTTTTTTCATCTTTTCTCCATCAAACACCACCACCACCTCGCCACCTCTATCACCCTTTTTGTCTCTGAAAACAGTGTACTATTTCTGAATTTTGGTTCAATTTAAACGCTCAATTGAGACTGATTCTCAAGTTCATCAAAAACATTAAATTGTACTACTGTTAGTCATCTAATCAACAAATTTGAATGGATTAAAATGTTGTGAATTGAGCAATTTATGGTCATTTTACTAAACTATTCAAAATTGTCAAAAAAAAAAGAACATGTATTATCCCTGATTTCAGCCAATTGATGTGCTCAATTGAGACCGATTCTCAAGATCATCAAAACATAACAATTATAGTACTCTGAGTTACCTAATAAACACATTAAGATCAGTTTAAAATGTTAGGAAATGAGCAAGTATGATCATTTTACTAAAGTCATGCAAATTTCTCTCGCAAAGAAAATGGGGTAGTGTCTCTGACTTTCGGCCAACTTATACGCTCAATGGAGATTGATTTTCAAGCTCATCAACATAAAAAAATTTGTACTCTACGTTATCTAATAAACACAATTTGAATCATTTGAAAATGTTTTGAAATTAGCAAGTTATGGTCATTTTACTAAAGTCGAGCAATAAAAACGGGGTTCTGTCCCTAAATTTTGGCCAACTTATACTCTCTATTGAGCCTGATTTTCAAGATCATCAAACACAAAAATTGTATTACTCTGAGTTATCTAATGAACAAAATTTTAATCGCTTGAAAATGTTTTAAAATGAGAAAGTTTTGGCCATTTTACGACAAACACTCAAACTGTCCAAAAAAAATCTGTTTTCACACATTCGCATTGGGCAATGCAAGGAGGAGTCTCAAATTCGCCCAATCCTATGCGAATTAAATTCTCAAATTTGCCCAGATCTATAAGAATGTGAGACTTCTACTCGCATGGACCTTTGAAAATGTGAGACTCCCACTTAAGGGTGTTAATCGGTACAAAAATGGACCAAAACGGAACCGAAATAGTGTTTCCGGTTCGGTTTCCTTATTTTTCAAACAAAAAATTGAAACTGAACCGAATCGACTGTTCCGATTTTATTTTCTTGTCTTATTTTTCCCCTTTTTTTTATAGATGCTTCAAGAAAATAAAAGACAAGGGAGAAGAAATCAGACACACTTAGAAGACAGATGCTTCAATGTCAAGGGTAACAATATCGTCTTCAAAATTGCAAAAGAGCGAATGATTTTGATCTGGGTACTTATCATCTTCATCCAATTCTTCCTCTTCTTCCAACTCTTCCACCAACTCTTCATGAGTATGACTGGGTTCTGGGTTCTGGGTTCAACTCATTGTAGAAGAGCAATCGCTTTGCTTGTGGAGTGCCTAGATTTTGTCAAAGATAGAACGCGTCAACACTTTTTTTTTCTTCAACAAGGAGAAAATATTGAGTTAGGTTTTGATGGCGCTTCTTTTGGACTTCAAAGCCATAGATTTCGCATTGGTGAGTGTTGTCAAGACAGAAATTATTTGTTTCAAATAACTTATCTCTTTGTATGTCTTGAATGAAAATATTATGAGAGAACAATGAATTTGTCAAATAACTTAAAACGAGTTTAAGTATATTTGGTGATTGAGAGCAAAAGAAGAGGATATTAGAGAGAGCTTATTCTCTTATTTTACTTGCTTGTTTTCATGGAGAAAAGAGGATATTAGAGAGATATGAAGGTCTCTGCAACTTGGTGGTTTAGAGATAAATGAATGAAGAGAGAGAGAAAGGGAGTGGGTTAGATAAAAAGAAAAAAGGAGCACTGACCAAGACACTCCACTCACAATTTTTTAATGCCACCAACTATCCTGATTAATTAATTTCAACACTCCTTTGACCAAAACTGACCAAGACAAACTCCCCTGACAATCTATTTAATCCAGAACAATTCTAGCTGGCCTGGGAGGCGCGCCTGGGTCGCTGCCTGTACACTCTTTGGCACGTGCGTCTGGAGGGTCCAAGGCACGTGAATGGGTATTTTGGAAGGAGTTTCAGCAGCAACAAAAATTTCCCCAATTTCGATTTCGATTTCGATTTTCAGCAAATCCTCCCTCCCCATCGAAGAAGAAATCAAGTTTCTGGAAGTTTGGTTTATCCTCCCTTCATCGCATCTTCCCTCCCCATCGAAGAAGAAGCTCCATCGGATCCTCCCTCCCCATCGTCCGACTCCACCGAGAGAAGAATCAGCTCCAATCGCACGAAGAAACCAGAGAAGGTAAGTGCTTCTAGGGTTTCTAGATCTAGATCTTGTATAAACTATCTGTTGTAGTCCATATATATGCTTATAACCTCACTAGCTGCGTCACTCAGACTTATAAGCTATATATATATATATATGTGTGCTGAAGCTCGACATGAAGAAGTTCACCTAAAATCAAAGTCTTGTTTACCTGCAATTCATATAACCAGGTGTGTGGCCCTTAACAATTTCTAACTTATCTTCTTTATTCTCCATATTAGATTGCAATTAATTTCTTAGTTTTTCTCTTAATTTCATGATTTAATAAGTACCCATTTGCAGTCTCTTATCTTTTTTCTGCATATTCTGATGATTAACCATTTCAGTGATTAAGTCAGATGATTTAGTGTTATTTTTATCTTTCCTTTAATTGGTAATTCAGTTATGATGTTTATTTGAGTTTTTTCTAATTTGATCATCTGCTTGAGAAAAGAGAAGAAAAAAAAGAAAGAGAAGAGAAACCCATGTTTGAGAAGTTTGTTTTCATCTAAAAATGTGCGGGGGAGTTTAGGGGTCTGAATTTCATAAGAAACTGTGCAACATTTTGCAAAGTTCAGACCTCTAATCATAATAGAGGCAAAAAAAGCACCCCCTTAGATTGGAATCTTGTAATTCTTGCGGAGTATATGATCTAATCAACAAGTTTATAATCTTCAAACAGATATGTTTCAATGGGGGATGCTTATGTTAGTGACACTAGTTCTGGTTTCCAACATCCGAGCTTCAGACGTTCGTTTCGGAAGTGAAAATGGGGTCAAATCAGCTGTATTTCACTCCCCTGTGTTTATGCTGGAACCAGGATCTGTGGCCAACAAGTTCTATCAGGATATCAACTTTCCCAGAGCTCACAGTCAGAAAGCCTAATCATCAAGCTTATCATTTAACCTTAGCAAGACAGTCAGAAAGCCTAATCATCAAGCTCAGCCTTTCGAATTGTGGTTCTTACATGGAAGTCCTTACTTCATTAATAGGGAAGAAGCAGATGAATTATGCCAAACATTGGAGGAGAATGAGGATAAATCTCGTGCTGCATCAGAGATGGCAGATGTGCTCTATCATGCTATGGTTTTGCTGGCGCTCAAGGATGTCAAGGTAGAGGAAGTTCTCCAAGTCCTTCGGCAAAGATTCTCTCAGTCGGGTATTGAGGAAAAGAACCATTGCAAATCGTAGGGCCAAAGCTGTGCACAAATTGGTTTGAAAAATACCAATTGGTACATGTATTGTCTAGTTCTGATATCCCAGCTACTGCAGATCCCTCTGTGTTGGACAATGAGTACTGACTACTGAGGTCTGCGTCCTATTCCCGTCATTCAGCTCAAGAGCATATGATCAATCTAAGGAGTCTATTCTGTTGCCGATTTATAGGCAGGAACTCATCATCAAGCAAAAGTAGTATGTTTTCTGGTTCATGCTAGGTTCTCTCTTGACAGTATTGAGTATAAATTTACACTCGTTTGATGACCCTAGCTTTTTATATTGCGTTCTATATGATATTTTGTGGATTCCATCCTACATGAATGTCAATTTGTGTATACCCTTCCTGATTATTCTGATGAGTGATATCTGTACTGCTGGGGTCATCTCAAGTATTGGTAATAACTAGAACAGAGGAAAATTCTGTTCAAATTGCCAAAGTGGATTATGAAATTCAGTTGATGAGCTGGTAAATGCAGTAAATACTTTATTATTACAATTTTAAGTGAACATATTTCAGAGCACGTCTAAGTTAAGATTGTTATGGAAAAAGCAGACAGAATAAGATTCACAAATGGAAGAAGCTGATGAATATTGGGTTTCCATGGCTGTTATATTTTGATAATCCAGCGTTTCCTTGATAAAAGTTTGACATAGTAGGGACAACTTATTCCGAAAAATTTTATGCTATCTTGTTTGGGTGCCTCTCTCATGTCTTTTTTGAGGTTTTGACATTTCTACCTTTTTTGTGGTTTTAAGGAGAAGGGGTGAAAAGCGTAAAAAAAACCCCAAAAAGACGCTCAAACAAGGCAGCGTAGAATTACTCATCTAATAAACCACATTATCACATTTTACAGTTTTCGCAAAAATGGATGAATGATAAATTTACATCTGTGACATAGAGAATATACTTGATCATTTATGTTTCCCCTTTGCTCAAAGCATAACAAGAATGAGCTCAAAATAAATTTGAAAGAGCAATGCTTTCATAGGTCTTACTGTGTGCAAAGCTTTCAGAGGCTTACTGTATGCAAAGAGTTTGTTACAAGAAAGTAGAAAGCCATAAAATTGAAGGAAAATGTTATCATTTCTTTAAGCCGCCATATTTATTCAGTGAACATTACATTATTTGACGCTTATACATAGGAACTACAAAGCGGCATTACATATGTATATACTAATCACATTGTATTAGTTGAATGCTAACAAAGCGTATCCAATTTATATGGATTGGTAGCCTTCTTCTTTTTCATTCCTTCGACAGTAAGCCACCCCTGCAACAACGATGATTGCTACTCCCCGCGAACGCCAATGCCCATGAGTAGTGGGGCTTCAGTTTTTCATGCATCAAGAACTGCATAGATAGATTTGGAGTCAATTTTTACATTACTATTTAAATTTTTATCTTATTTAGAGGAGAATGAAACTTACATGAAGTGGATTGTGCAAGGCTTGTGCATGCTTGGGGGTTGATCCGCGACCAGCAGATAAATGAATCCCATCACCCCTGTATGCCCTCCATTGTTGCTACTGTAATTCGATTCCACAAACAAAGTCTCCCGATCAGATATCTTCACGGATCCCGGTCGAGGATAACAAGTTCACATCCCTACAATGTAGCCAGCCTCATTGCCTGCTTCTTTCCCTTCTCCATAAATTGGTATAGAGCTGCATATGGTACTCCCATCCTAATTACATTCGACAATTGTCAACATAATGATCCATATAAGTTGACATTTTGAATTGAATATAAGTTTAGATGCGGTAAGGCTACAAATAAGCTAAAGTGGTCTTGAAGAGAAACATCTAAAAACTTTCACTATCATTCTGAAACCGAAGAAGTTCTTCTGCATCTATTTGAGATTTTTATTGGTGTTTAGTTGAACTACTTATTTTGTATTCTGCAGGCACAAGCTTAATTACATTACCAAATACGGTCTGTTGTTTAGGTTTACTAATTAAACATGAATTTTTTTTTTTATAATAACTAAATAAACATTGATAAAAAAACAACAATGTATATCTACATAGATAATTACCTTTCTGTATAAAGCTGCACCGGTTCCTCCTGTATGCTGGTGAGCAACACCATAGATGACATATCCTCCATTGGGCATAACCACACTGGTTCTTTTGTTTTCTATGCATCCGTTGCTGGATGTACCAGAGACACCGCATGGCTCAACTTGATACTCAACCTATATCAATCAGTACAGTACATAAATCACAGCGGGGGAAAACACCTAGAGGGACTTGTTGTCACTATTACCAACACTTATCCTACCATATATCTGAATAAAGATGTTGTTATGAGACTAGAACAGATAGCTTAACCCATACGCCAATTTGATTCAGTCCATGGATTGGATAACATTGGGGCACTTGAAAGTAATCCATGCATCAAAAGCCGTTTCATAACGTCGTATATGTTGGGATTCTACCTAATGTAACCTATATAATACTCAGCTATCACTCCCAACATGACTGGGGGCTTGTGGCTTGCTCAATTTAAGCACATATGCTACACTGATCCACTCTTTATTTGTGGGTTCGTTAATCTAAAACATTTTCTGAAAACTAACAGTGGCCATCAATTAGAGCTGCAAACCAATAAATGTATCACAGAAGTAAAACCTATTTCGGTGTTTCTTTCAACTAGATTTTTTCTGATATGACTAACATAATATGACGTGAACATATATCAAGAATAATTTGGGGCTTTAAAAAATGAGTTATGAAATAGTTTTATACCTGGCAACCTGATTGAGCATTGAGTCCCAGCAAATTGTCTCCTCCCGCTCCATTCCCGGTGTCAATGACATCAAGTATATAAATCTTCACAGGCAAAATAGCTTCATTCCAATCAACCCACTTAACTGTATATTTCAAGTAGAGGTTCCTCTTGACACTCTCAACTCCATTTTTCACCCTGCAGTGAGTATCATCATAGCAACAATAGAGGCCTCCAGTATAACCCGACCTTAAAGGCCTTCCGTACTCATCCATTGTAACATTATAAAGATCACAAAGACACTCAGTGCATCTCAACCGATCCTCCACACCCCGTGTATCAATTGCATGGATATTAAGATACCATCTTTCCTCATACCCATCTGGAATTCCATCTGGATTCCCAACTACTATTCCATAAGGGTCCGGAACATATGAGGCTGTTCGACGTGTTTCTGATCCTAACCTGAAATACTGCCCAAGAGTATTCCTGCAAATCCCACTGTTTCCCGCCCTAAGAGTTCTTGCCTGTTTACCATCAACCACAAGAGCGTAATATCTGTCTATGACCCAGTGATGGAGATAAGTTTCATGTAGAGGGATAGGGTTGCCCACCTCATCAACTACTTCTGCGAATAATTCCTTCAGAGCAATGTGAGCTCTGGGAAAGTTGATATCCTGATAGAACTTGTTGGCCACAGATCCCGGTTCCAGCATAAACACAGGGGAGTGAAATACAGCTGATTTGACCCCATTTTCACTTCCGAAACGAACGTCTGAAGCTCGGATGTTGGAAACCAGAACTAGTGTCACTAACATAAGCATCCCCCATTGAAACATATCTGTTTGAAGATTATAAACTTGTTGATTAGATCATATACTCTGCAAGAATTACAAGATTCCAATCTAAGGGGGTGCTTTTTTTGCCTCTATTATGATTAGAGGTCTGAACTTTGCAAAATGTTGCACAGTTTCTTATGAAATTCAGACCCCTAAACTCCCCCACACATTTTTAGATGAAAACAAACTTCTCAAACATGGGTTTCTCTTCTCTTTCTTTTTTTTCTTCTCTTTTCTCAAGCAGATGATCAAATTAGAAAAAACTCAAATAAACATCATAACTGAATTACCAATTAAAGGAAAGATAAAAATAACACTAAATCATCTGACTTAATCACTGAAATGGTTAATCATCAGAATATGCAGAAAAAAGATAAGAGACTGCAAATGGGTACTTATTAAATCATGAAATTAAGAGAAAAACTAAGAAATTAATTGCAATCTAATATGGAGAATAAAGAAGATAAGTTAGAAATTGTTAAGGGCCACACACCTGGTTATATGAATTGCAGGTAAACAAGACTTTGATTTTAGGTGAACTTCTTCATGTCGAGCTTCAGCACACATATATATATATATATAGCTTATAAGTCTGAGTGACACAGCTAGTGAGGTTATAAGCATATATATGGACTACAACAGATAGTTTATACAAGATCTAGATCTAGAAACCCTAGAAGCACTTACCTTCTCTGGTTTCTTCGTGCGATTGGGAGCTGATTCTTCTCTCGGTGGAGTCGACGATGGGGAGGGAGGATCCGATGGAGCTTCTTCTTCGATGGGGAGGGAAGATGCGATGAAGGGAGGATAAACCAAACTTCCAGAAACTTGATTTCTTCTTCGATGGGGAGGGAGGATTTGCTGAAAATCGAAATCGAAATCGAAATTGGGGAAATTTTTGTTGCTGCTGAAACTCCCTCCAAAATACCCATTCACGTGCCTTGGACCCTCCAGACGCACGTGCCAAAGAGTGTACAGGCAGCGACCCAGGCCAGCTAGAATTCATTCGGTTTGGTTTTTACCATTCAATTTTGGTTTTCATTCGGTTTCAGTTATTTTCAGTTCGATCCAGTTCGGTTCGATCGGTTTTCAGGAACCAATTAGCACTCCTATTCCCACTCGCATTGTCCAATGCAGGGTGAAAACAAACTTTTTTCTGGACAGTTTGAGTGTTTATCGTAAAATGATTAACTTTCTCATTTCAAAACATCTTTTTAAGTGATTCAAATTGTGTCCAATAGATAACTCAGAGTACTACAATTTTTATGTTTGATGAGCTTGAGAATCTGCATCAATAAAGAGTATAAGTGATGCGCTATGTTAGTAGCACACAACTTAATACCCTGCTTTGTGATTTGTAGTATAGAATAAGTAGGGATCGTTCTAGACCGGGGATTAGAGGGCGTGTTAATTACACTAATTAAAATACAACTAACAACCTAATTAATTAAATAAAAGGGGATTGGATTTTCTAAATTAAATTATGAAATAACTACGAAAATTAATGTAAAGATAATAAACTAAATAGATGACAAAGATGAGAAATTAGCTAAGGGTTTTATCTCCACACACCAAACATATGCTTATAAATTAATCTTCAATAATCACTTGCTAACTCGTGAGAGACAATGCTCAAGACTAACCGTGACCGCACTGCATTAATCTTATTATTTTCCCAAGTTCGTTGAATTAAACTAAGCGTCGCTTTCAAACTATTCTTATCATGCTATCTAAACAGGAATCGCAAGTTAAATAACAATCTAAGATCATTAAGTTTTGTGGAAAATATGAACACTGACTAGGCAATTACAAGTATGATCAGCATCTTGTTCTTGCCTAGATTTTAACTTAACCTTACCAACGTTCCTTGGTATTTACTACTTGTGAGTACAGAATCATAACAATTAGGTGAAACTCTCCTATACTCTAGCCCCAATTCCTAGCATGCTTACTAAGTTGGCCACCTTAACAAACATAAAAGGAAAAGTTCTCTATAAAGCAGTTAAGCAAAACACAATCACTAATAGCAAGGAAGATTAAATTCAATTAATTTATAAAGCACATGTTCGGGGTTTCGAATCCACCCCTAACTAAGAAGAGTTTAGCTAGACATATTAATTATGTTTAAACAGTAATCCATAATCAATAATCAAACTAAAATTAAGAGAAAGAGTTGAGAGATGAAATAAAACACTGCCGCCTGATCCGTGGTGGTAGAGAGTAGAAACTGGGGTGTAAATAGTAGAAGAAAATCCTCTTGCTCTTCGCGATCTGCTCCTTCACCTTCCTCTCGCGAATTTGCTCGTTCTCTGCTTCCTTAGCTCCCTTATTCAATTGCTGCTTCGGCTGTGTTCGTGACGAGAGACCGCAAGAGATGAAGCAGGCGATGGAGGGACGACGATCGGCTAAGAGAGAGATCAGGTGAGAAGGAGATGCGGACGGTGAAGATGGCGAAGACAGTGGACAGCGAGAGAGACTGTGGCTGCTGGCGAGGTGGTTCTGTTTGAATGAAGAGAGGATGATGAAGGGCTATCGCGAGGATGAAGGATCTGCGAGAATGGGGTTTTATTGGGTTTGATGGAGGCGAGGTGGATGATGAACTGAGGACGATGGCTAAGGTGAAGGAGGACGATGGAGATGGATGGTGGGTGACGGCGGCTAGGGTTTATGCGACGATGCTATGTATAGATGCAGTGGATGGGATGTTTTGAGTGAGTCGATGGATGATCTCTCAAAGCCAGGTATGTCCCCTTTTTATTCTTGTTTTCTTCTGTCTGTGGTTTCCTTGTTGGTGTGGTTTCCTTGTTTGTGTGGTTTCCTTGTTTGTGTGAAGTCCTTGTGCAATTAGTATTCCTGAATTGCCAATTTGCTTCTATTTTAAAGTATTGTAATTGGAAACCTACACAAACATGAAAATAGCAATTAGTACCATAATTAACAAATAATAGCTAATAATACATATAGAAATATGGTACTAAAAATAGCATAATTATGCCCCTATCAATAAGTTGGCCGAAAGTTAGGAAGACCCGTTTTAATTGCGGGGCAGATCATTTGCGTGACTTTAGTAAAATGATCATAACTTGCTCATTTCAAAACATTTTCAAGTGATTCAAATTGTGTTTATTAGATAACTTAAAGTATAATGTTTTCAAATGTCTTCTTAGAGGATGAGTTCTCATCTTGTTTAGTGGTTGTACGAAGGGATGGCTAATGCGGTGAAACCAGTCCAAGTAAGTCGTACAGTGCCATGGAAGTTTCACAGGGGCACCTTGTTGGTTAGATAACACGATATGATAATGTCACATTCGAGCGAACAAAGACAACACATCATACTTCACGTAATAGTGCTTGCCAGATCAAGCTCTATTTTTCTTTTTGGCTTAGATCGGTTGGATTGGGATGACTTGTACCTTTCCCATTTGTCTCATAATTCTATCGAGGTGATAGGGTTCTTCTACGTTGAGACATAACAAACATTCTGTGAACCATGTGATGCCATGAAGGGGAGTGTTTCTCTTGGACTCCATGTAAGGGTCCCAAAGTACCTGCGAAGTCTAATAATTAAAACTTATTAATATATGACACATACAAAAATTATTATTAAACTTAAAGATGCATTTTTACCTCTTCAAGAGACATGTCATCAAGATGCTCCCTAAGAGTGACAATTTTTTCTTCCAAAACCCCTAGAATTTGTGGGGTTCCCACTTAGCTATGGTGGGGGCATAAATAAATATTTCTAAAATTCTTATATATTATGAGGGTAATTAACAAAATAAAATTTTCGAAACATACCTCCAAAAGAGGCAAATATCCACCAATTTGCCTCGTTCCCTCTCTGCTTGTGTTGCCCAATTGATGAAACAAGACTGCCAAACCTGCTACGCCCATGCACACTTGTTCACATTATCCACCTCCATCAGCATCTTCAAATATTCAATATAAACCTTTGTTCCAATTTTATCCGCAAATAGAGTCATACCCAAAAGAAACAACAAGTAACCCCTACACACTTGTTGTTTCTTTTCAAGAGAATCAACTTCTGTAGTCTGTCAACAACAGTGGTCCTAAATAAACTTTATTTCCACATCCGGTGCACAATCGATGTAATTTGCCGGATGATTGTAATTTGCCAGATAACTACCCAAACATGAAAACCACAATTAAAGATATGGGGATGGAATGTAAGACAATATATGCATGTGCCAATGGATGCATACTCTATTGGAAAGAATATGAGGGTCTGGTTGGTTGTCCAAAATGTGGGGAGCGTAGGTATAAGGTTTGTGTGGATGTCGATGAGAACGACTCCGGCAAGGTATACAGAAAAGAAGTTAAAAAGGTTGTAAAGTATTTTCCATTGATTCCAAGGTTGAAAAGATTTTTTAGCATACCGTGGATTGGTGAAGCAATGACTTGGCACAAGGATGCTTGTTCAGATGGGAATTTGATGAGACATCCATGTGATTCAGCACAATGGACTTTAACAAATATGAAATGGCCAGAGTTTGCCTCTGATAGTAGGAATTTGAGACTTGCAATATCGACTGATGGTTTTAACCCACGTGGAAATCTAAGTAATGCTTATAGTTGTTGGCCAGTAATAATAGCACCTTTGAATCTTCCACCTTCTTTATGCATGAAAAAGGAGTTTTGTTTGTTAACCTTGTTAATATCAGGGCCAAAAGCACCCGGAAAGAATATTGATGTTTACCTGGAGCCATTAGTAGAAGAGTTGAAGGAATTGTGGGCAGATGGTGTTTCAACTTGGGATGTGTATACTAAAAGCAATTTCCGGTTGAAAGCAATGTTGTTTTGGGGTATCCATGACTTTCCTGCTTATGGGACTCTAGCTGGTTGTAATGTTCATGGTTATAATGCATGCCCTATTTGTGTTGATGATGTAGAATCTGAACGTCTTTCAAACAGTCGGAAGATATGCTATAGAGGCCATCGACGTTTTTTACCTACAAAACACAAGTTTAGAGATGACAAGGGATTCAACAAAGATGTTGAGCATCGTCGTGCTCCACAACGGTTATCTGGCGAAGAAGTTGAACGAAGGATAGTGGAAATTTTGGAAGGTAGTTCTACACAAGGTAGGGTTAGTGGGCAAAAGCGCAAGAATATGATTGATAATGATAACGTCAATGATGAACCAACCAATAACATTGCGCCACCGTGGTCTAGAAGGTCCATTTTATTTGATTTGCCGTACTGGAAGTTTGTTGAGCTACGACATAATATTTATGTGATGCATACTGAAAAGAATGTCATTGAACACTTACTGAACATATTGTTGAATGTCTCTAAGAAAACAAAGGATGGTGAGAATGCTCGAAAAGTTATGGAAGACATGGGAACTCATAAGAGATATTGGTAGAGCCATGACAATGAAACGGGAAAAACTTCAATGCCAAAAGCATCATTTGCCTTGACCAAGAAAGAAAAAAAAGTATTTATGGATACACTAAAAGAGTTGAAATTGCCGAGTGGATTTTCATCCAAGTTGAGTAATTGCGTTTTTGGCAATCCCCTGGAGCTAAGAGGACTAAAGTCACATGATTACCATGTCATTATGCAACATTTACTTACAGTTTTGCTTAGACATGTTTTTCGTGACAAGAAGGATAAAGATTTAAGAATTGCTATTCAAAGAATTAGCTTATTCTTTAATATCTTATGTGCTAAAGTGATCAACAAAACAGATCTTCAGTTGGCACACAAAGGTGTGATTGAGGCAATGTGTGTCCTTGAAAAGGAGTTTCTGCTTTCATTCTTTGTTATAAGTGTGCATTGCATGGCTCATCTAACCGAGGAAGCGATGCTTGGTGGTTCAGTTCGATATCGATGGATGTATCTCTTTGAGCGGTAAATAAATTTTCTAATTTTAGTGCACGTCATCACGTTATCTTATTATATTATATACTAATTTATCCTTTTATTTATGATTGATAGGTTAATGAAACGATACAAAGACTATACTAAAAATTTCAGATACATGGAAGGATCAATAGCAGAATCATGCCTTGTAGATGAATCTGTTACATACTGCATGGAGTATATGAGAAAGCCACGGTTCGGAACTCACAAACATAGTCAAGAGGAGTGGCTTGATGTAGATGATGAGTATGCCGATGAAAAGCCATTGGATAAAGGAAGAAACTATATGCTAAATAATGTACAATTTAAACAAGCTCGAAGATGGGTTTTCAATGCACTTGCTGATTCGAGTGATTGGGAAGAGTAAGATATATAATATTTTAGTCTTTTTTTATAACTAGAAATATAGAATTATGATAATATGGTAACTTGTGCAGAAAATACAATGAATATTGCATGGAGTTGGCTACACAAAGTAAAAAAAAGGGTCAAGGAAAAATGTTGAGAAAGTTACAGATTTTATTCCTTGGTTGTGTGATGAGGTATATTATAATGTGTATTTATTCATATATATATATATATATACATATATAATTTTTTTTATTTTTCGATTTCAGTTCTAAGATGATTTGTTGTACAATGTAGTTGGAGAAGGCTGGGGAAACAAATACAACACTTTGGAGGTTAGCCAATGGTCCAAAATTTTTGGCAACTCGATATCCAAAATATTGTGTAAATGGTTTCACATTTGCGACAAGTTCTTTGGATGAATGTTTGGTGACACAAGATAGTGGTGTCTCCATGGATGCCATTGCTCATTTTGTTGCTAGTAAGAAAGATAAGAGGCCAAAGGACCAACTAGTCAAATGGTATGGAGTTGTTAGAGACATACTGGTGCTAGACTACATTGATTTCAAAGAAACTGTCTTCTATTGTGATTGGGTCAAAGTGGAAGACAAGAAAAATGCATATAAGGTGGACCCAATTTGGAACCATGAGATGGTAAACTTGTCGAAGCTAAAAGACAAAAGAAAGGTGGAAGAGGATCCATTCATTTTAGCTCAAGAAGCAAGTGGAGTATTTTATTCGAAAGATCAATCAAATGACGGGTGGCATGTAGTTCTACATACTTAAAGAGGCTTGAACACTAATGTCGATAAAAAGGAAATTCCCACTGTGTATCAAAGCATCTTGAAAGACAACCCCAACCTGAAGAGCTTACTGGAATTTTAATTGACTATGCTACAATATTTTTTGATGCATTTCTAATGCTATTTTAGTCATCCTCTTTGGTTGAGACCAAATATTTTGTCTTTGTTTCTTATTTAGACTTTTGAGTTGGGAAAGGGAAGCTTTGTAGCTATGTATTCAGATTGGCTTTTCCAATGCTTTATAAAAAACTATTTGTGGTGATATGTTGTGGAATGAAATTATCTATAAATGTGGTGTATATAGTTGATTCTTATTTCTTTTTGTTTGATAATGGTTAATATCTATAACTGTCTTCATTGATAGAGATGGATAGTACTCGCGGCAATGATCTCTCCACCATTGATGTCCCCAGATCTACAAATGATGACATTGAAGTTAAACAGACCATACAGTTCAACCTCCACGGTTTAGCAGTTGGACCTGGTGCTAGAAATTTCAATAAAAACATTGGAAAGCTTGTTGAAACCCTTGTGCCCATCAAATTCAAGGGTTGGCACCATGTTACTGACAACTACAAAGAGGATGTGTGGAATGGCCTCAAGGTGAGATTTTACATCATTGATTTTCATAATGTCTTATTTTATTTTCAACTTATATCTCAATGGCTTATTTGCAGCGTGAATATGACATTCCAAATTATGTGAAAAAGAGTGTGCATTTGAAAATGCCTGAATATTATAGAAGGTTCAAGGTACATCTTAGGAAGAATTATTTGGATAAGTATCCTACCATTGAGGAACAAGATAAGCATGTTCCAAATGGTGTAAGAGAGGAGGATTGGAAGGAGTTTGTTCGCCATGAGAGCACCCCTGAAGCGAAGGCAATTAGAGACCAAAATGCAAAAAACAAAAAGGCTTCGAAGTATGTATAGGGGGGTGGCCAAAAGAGTGCTGCAGAAGTAGAGTACGAAATGGTAATTGAGTTTCTAGCTACTAGTACAATATTATATACCATTTAACTTTATAGGCTGAGACTAATCTTTCAAGTATATAGGTTGAGAAGAACCCTGATGGAGAACCAGTCACACGCACTGACATATGGATTGCTTGTCACACGGAAAAGGATGGAAAACCTACGCGTGGTTCTGAACAATATATGGTATGTGCCCAATGATGTCTTTTATACCCAATTCTTAATTTACTTTGTAGTTGTTTGAATATTATTTGTGTCCTGATTTATTTTATTTTTTCATTCTTTTGAAGGAACAAGTTAAAGCAAAAAAAGCTGCATTGCAAGAATCTTCAACTCAAGGTAACATTGACCTCACTATTGATGATGATCCTCTAAGACAAGTGTTTGGCCAAGAAGCGAGGGGACATACTCGTTGTGTTGGAACCACTGTCTCTAAAAGGAAGTATGATGTTGCACTTCCCGCCCGTTCATTGCTATTGGAAAAAACATTGGAAGCCAAAAAAAGGGAAGAAAAATATGAAAGATTGGAAGAAAATGTTAGATGGATACGAGAGAGACTTGAAAGTGAAACTTATGTAAGACCATCAACAAGTGAGGGAATACAAGGAGTTGTTCAAAGAACTGAAGATACACCGTCATCCGGTGCACAAACGACAAGGCAACCAGATAATCCATTACCTCCATCTCCATTACCACCATCTTCATTACCTCCATCTCCATTACCACCATCTCCATTACCATCATCTTCTCAAGGTGTTGTGAGGTTTCCTTCTCCAAGCAATCCTGTTCCTTCAGTGTCAAGGAGATACAAAGTTTGTGATTGGGAAAGGAATGTCATTGCGATAACATTAGAGGTTGTAGATCCTATCCATCAATTCTCTTGCGCTTGTCATGGATCATTGAACCCTGCAACAGAGATCAGACTTACCTTATGCTTCAAATACAAGACTGGGGTGAAACTTTACAAAAGTGATCCAAAAGGAGACAAGATGGGGGATTTGGACGTTGGTGATTTCTTCGTATGGTGTAGAACTCATGCGGAACTTGATGATTGATAGGGGCATCTAAGGTCTATATTTTCTGAAATACAGTGGTGATGGACAAATTTCTGGGCAAGTGTTAGTCTACAGGCATCCAGGGTTGCACTTTGGTGATCTACATGTCTTGAATGCAATATACGTCAAAGAGTTGGAGAAATTTGTTGGCAATGCCAAATTTGTTGAATGCAATCCATGTAGTTGATCTTCAAGGTCCATCTGCATGTTGAATGAGTTATCGCGGGAACAAGTATACGAGTACGTGACTATCTTGGTTCGATTCTTATTCCTTTTATTTGATCTTCGTATCTGATATGGATATTCACCATTTTTAATTTATATTTTTCGTTCAATTGTCAGCTAAAGTATTCTTTTTTCTTAATGTTCTTTTGGTTCAGCCATTGGTACAATCTTTTCATCCACCGATACTGTCTGCACACTTCAGGTTTGTCACATTGACTCTACTTAACTAAGCGCTTGATCACCTATCATTATTGCATCATAAGCATGTCAACAGATTTTTTTTCTTGGTATTTATAGGTGCTAAACCAAGATGAGACACCCCTTTTGTACAGTCTAGTTTTTGGGGAAGGCGTGGTAAATGATGCCGCTTCAGTTGTTCTATTGAAAGCAATTCAAAAGCTCGATATATCAAAGCTTGATGGCTGGACAGTGACTCAGATAATTGGACATTTTTTATATCTGTTTGCTACTAGTACATGTCTTGGTGTTGTTGTAAGTAAACACAAACTAAATGCCCGTTGTGTTTGTTCTGCATTTTTGGTTGATGTGTTTCTTCTTTCATGTAGGTGGGGCTTTTGACTTCATATGCTCTTAAAAGCTTATATTTGGCTAAGTAAATTCTGTGATCCTCTCTCATTATGAATGTTCAGGGAATAGCCAAGCCCCCTAGTCTACTGTTACAGTAGAAGGCTAAACCAATTTTCTTTTTACAGACATTCTACTGACCGTGAAATTGCGCTAATGGTCTTGTGATGCGTTGTAACCTCTGTGCTTGGCTGCGACACAGCTAAACAGGGGCAGATGCTGTTTAGCAGTGTTCTAAAAATCGGTCTAGGCGGCCGCCTAGGCGCTAGAAGGTGGAAAACCGCCCAGATTAATGCCTGGGCGGCTGTCTGGGCGGTCTAGGCGGGTCTGGGCGGGTCTGGACGGGGTCTAGGCGGGCTAGGCGGGTCTGGGCGGCCTAGGCGGTCTGGGAGATTTTTTTTTTTATTTTTTTTTATTTTTTAATAAGGTTGATTGTGTTCTTATTTTATTTTTCTTTGCTATTTTTTAGAAATAAACTATTTAATTGATTTTTTAGAAAATCTCGGGAATGGACTTTGATGATGATAATGATGATATGTCTAAATGTAGCGAAGGATGATTACTTAATGGAATTTTCAAAGGATCTGCCGGTACCAATTTTACTAATGTAGATTTTATCAAACATAACTGAGATTATTCATGCAATTTGAAGAAAAATAAAAGAGTACACAAATTCAAATTTATATAAAGTACCCATCATGACCAACTTCAGTCATTTGAGTTTTAATAAATTTTGTTCACGATTGTTAATTTTTCATGTTTTTAAATTTTGCATATATATATATATATATTGACATTAAATTGGATGTAATTGATAAGGTATTATGCTTAACTTTTGTAAATTATTAAAGTTATAATACAAAACCTAAAACCGCCTAGGCGCCCGCCTAGGCCCCTGGGCGCTAGGCACCTGCTCGCCGCCCGCCCAGCGCCTAGCGATTTTTAGAACATTGCTGTTTAGGCAGAGTACTCTGTCGCAAAACAGAGTTGCTCTCTTCTGCGCTACGTTGCTGTTGCTGATGTTGCTGATGCTGTTGTGAGTTGTTGCTGCTGCTGCTGCTGCTACGCTGAGTTGCTGCTGATGCTGGTTTTGCTGCTGCTGGGACGCTTGCTGTCTGTCGCAGCGTTGGTTGGAGCATTTGTTTTGGGCAATCCGGGGTACACTCGGATCGCAGAAACGCGCGTGTGCTGCGTGTTCTATGGCTGAGAGCACTGCATGGAGCCATTTTTTGTGTTTCAGGTTTGTTATTATTCAAATTAGGCTTTATAAATTTGTTTCTTCATATTTTTGGCTGTCTTACATTGTTTAATTGCTTCATTTCAGGAGCTTTACCGAAGCAATCTCTTATCATCCTACAAGGACATGGTACGTGTATTTGACATCCTAATGACAAAAACACCTTATTAGTGATCTTGAGATGTTACCATACTGCAACTTGACACATTGGATTAAAATAATCGAAAACACTACCACACTCGAGAAGATTGTATAAACATCTAACACAAAAGCTTTAGGGTCCTGAAGTTGTTATTCCTTGTTATTGTTGCATGTCAGCGAGTGTGGTTTGTTTTTCTTTTTTTTTCGCACCAAGGTTCAGTTTTCTAATTATAGAAATGCATTTGGTAATATCCCATAGGGAAGGCCTCTCATGAACACATGGAATAAAGTTACGCTATTATACTTGAAGGAGCCTGAACTCCTCAGCTTATCAGGAGTAGTAAAAAAAACATATAGGTTGAGTACTCTGAAGCATTTGATGTTGGTGAAATAAAGTCTCAGTTGTCATTCACCGTAATCCCCTTAAAATTTACATAACTTTATTAAGGTAACATCTTTCCGTAGTTGGTATCCTTTCCCCTTCCCCAGTCTACAAGGTGGCTTATTATCATGCCACATAGAGCTCTTGTTATATCTAATTTTTTATGCCTGGTCACTTTTATCAAAACTTGTTTTACTAAACAATAGTACCACAGATCTGATTTTTTCTTCTTTTCTCTAAATAAAATGGTCTTAAAATTTTTTGAAAAGTGCTTCTCAATTCTCATTAGAAAATTTGTTTATACAACTGAAATTTGTTTCAATTTCTGATAAATTTTAACCAAAAATTCCTCATGAAAAGTTGCAAGTTCTTGTGAATGATCTCCTGTATGGATTGATTTTTTCAGCCTATATCTAGTTTCTCTTTTAAAATGACAGTTTTATTGAAGGAAATATAAATTTATCTTCTGTTTTTCTAGAGTAAAGCTCTCTTTGCAAACTTGTAATGGGTGTTAGGTACTGCAGATATCACTACAATGTTACAGACCCGAGACTTATCCAGCACGTCGAAAAAGGAAGGGAAGATGGTTTGTACATTAGCTGTGTAGCGTCAGCGTCAAATCTCTGGGCTGTCATCATGGATGCAGGGACAGGGTTTACTTCCCAGGTTTATGAACTCTCGCCAATTTTTTTGCATAAGGTTAGTGCGATTGAAATTTGTGATAATTTTGCTTTTGTGAGCTCACTCATTAGTTGATTCTTTTTAACAGTCGTGTGCAATTTGACCTTTGTCAGGAATGGATTGTGGAACAGTGGGATAAGAATTATTATATTAGCTCGGTGGCTGGGGCATCTAATGGGAATGTTTTGGTGGTTATGTCTAAAGGTAAATTGGATTTAAATCCTTGTTCTTATTTCTGATTCTGACATGCATTGTCTAGTAATACATTCTTTAGCTATTCATAGTTGTGTTCTTTGGATACTTTTCTCTAATATGCAAGATATTTCGTATTGCCAATTAATAGCCTAGCTGGTAAGTCGTCTACTTTTTTGCGTTACTACTGCTGCTGCTGCGCTGCTTTGCTGTTGCTGTTGGGTTTGCTGCTGGGTTTGCTGCTGCTGGGACACATTGCTGCTGTGTCGCAGCGTTGACATGCTGAGATGTGGCGACATGCGGTTGGAGCATGTGTATGCCGGTTGATCTGGGCAGTCTGGTGTAACTTGATTTGTCACAGAAACGCGCGTGTGCTGCGTGTTCTACGGTTGAGAGATTGCTGCGTGTTCTACGCGCGTCTGTTGTTCTCCAATTCATTCCATATGTGAAGGTTAGTTTCCATAGTATTTATTTGAAATATTTATGTGCGCTTGAATATATATATATGTATATATATATATATACATATATATGTGAAGGTTAGTGTCCATAGTCATTCCTATATATATATGATGAAAACTGTTTTGCAAAATTTCCTTGGGAAAGGCTCGCGAGAATCTGGAAAATCCATGGTCCCAAGTGGTAGTTTGTAAGCACTAGAAAGAATGTCGCTTTGGAGAGGTGGGCTTCCGACTTGATCATTTATTTGTACATTGCAATCTTAGCTCAAGATTTTAAAGAAAGTTCAAAAGATTTTTTCTGGGTGGTATGGCTTCCTCTGTCATTTGCGGTTGATGTTTCAAATCTTGGAATTATGACGGTTTTTCTAGAGGTGTTCCAAAGATTGTCTGATCCTTGTGATGAGTAGGGATCTCATGAGCCTATTAAATTGAGTGTTTAGATTGCACATAAAAATAAGAACCAACATTTCATGTTGTACCATATAGGCTTTACTGTAGTTGGTATTATATGTGTTTTACTAGGAGTTTGTACAAGGCCATTAGGAGTTTTTCATTGAACTTTTGCTAATTTTATGATCATGTTACCCAATAACCTATTCTTGTATGAATTTGTCGATTATGTTATTAGGTATTTGAGATCCTAGTTATTTCATCTTCATTCATTGGTTTCAATTCTTTGTACATATATTCAGTTTGAGTTGTTCTAAATGGCGAGGAAATGAGCGAGGGGAGGGAGGTGGCGGGATGGGGATCGTCCACCTCCCTCGGGATGCGTGCACCGAAAAAGATGGCACACATCCCGAGGGAGGTGGACGGTCCCCATCCCACCACCTCCCTTCCCTCGCTCATTTCCTCGCTCATTTCCTCGCCCACTTCCTCGACATTTAGAATTTCTGATTCAGTTTAGCAAGCTAGTAAACTTATAACCGGAATCAATATGATGAAAAAATTGAAGTGATAACTTCACTTCCTCGACATTTAAGCATAAATGAATCTTTCGTTTGTGATTTCAAGCAAATAGGATAAAAAGTCTTATCTAATGTAGTAATGGTGCCTGTATTGGTGGATTTGTGGGTTGACGTATCTGGCACCTCACACCTGTGTCGGACACAATATTCATTCCCTTGTCATTGTTATATTGGTGTTTAATTATTACATGTACTCTTACAAGTTCCTTTAGTTCTTTTGTGTATCAATGGTTAATTTGCTTTGAATTGATGGAAGAAAAAAAGCCTTCGTGATCGAGAAAGTCTAGCGAGAAGTTGCTTTAGCTCATGCTAACATTTTTTTCCTTTCAGGTGGACATATGTTGTTTTGATAAGTCTGGGACTCTTACATCGGACGACATGGTATGTTATGATGTCACATGATCAAGTTTTAGCTTATGTAATTGATGATATATACTGTGATGGATGTAATGGATATATGGCAATGTTTTTTAGGAGTTCCGTGGAGTAGAATTTTTTTTAGGAGCATATAATCTGGTCTAGTAGAATTTTTTTCAGCATGAAACCTATATGTTGTTGATGATGATACTTCTACTTGTGCTTTTGCTACAACTTATTGTTACACCCAGGTCCAGATCATATGCAATAAAGTACTTAAAGAGTATCTATGTTGTCTTGTTTCAATAACTGTGCAATTATAGGTCATGTTTGTCTGTCATTGGTTTATTAGCAATCTTTATAGGTCACGTTTGTCTGTCATTGAGTACTGACTAATTTTTATACTGCAGGGCTCTGAAGGTCTGAGCCAGTACGGGCAGCAGTATGTTGGACAGGAGAATGCGCATACATTGCTTGTTTCTGGGGTGCAAAGTGTGTCGTTGTATCAACCATCACCGGTGCCATATACAAGCAACTACCAGGTGCTGCATTCTCATCATTTTCAGTATATTGAACAAGCAACTACCGAAAGAAATGGGGCCTGTTCCTAAGGGCATCAATGTATTTTCTTACATTATAACTGGGGCGATTTGTATTGTTGGAAAAAACATAGAGAAATTTTTTTGTTTTAGATGCGAGCGTAACATGATATAACAAGCTATGTTCCATTTGTTCAGGTTAATCCTGTTATTGTACATTAGTGCTATTTGTTTACATGTTTTTGTTTGGCGTCAAAACTTGACAAGTTCCTTTTTACGGTTGATTTTGTATTTATCTAGCATATATATAGTTTGGTGGAATCTTATTCGTGTCGGAGGCATGACACAAACTATAGTAAAAACTGATTTTGCAGGTGCCACGGCTGTGATTTTGCTGCAGCAGCAAAAAATAAAATATAATTTTTTTTTCGATTATATTAAATTGCAACGGTTTAAACCGTTGCAACAAAACATATTTTTTTTAATTTTGTTTTAATTGCCAACGGCTTAAAACCGTGGTTCCATCTTGCCACGGCTACAAACCGTAGGCATTATTTCTCATTTGCTACGGCTTCAAACCGTGGCCATGGTTAGCCACGGCCTAAAACCATTGCCAGCACATTTGCCACGGTTTAATTCACACTATTTAGCCACGGTTTTTAACCATTGCCAAGGTTAGCCACGGCTAAAAACCGTTGCTAATCTTAGACACGGTTTAAAACCGTTGCTAATATATGAACTTTGTAACGGCTTAAAACCGTAGCTAATTTTGCAACGGCTATAAACCGTTGCTATCTTGTTAGACACGGTTTATAACCGTTGCTAATATCTACACTTTGTAACGGCGTGGAACCGTTGCTACGTTTGCCACGGCTTAAAACCGTTGCTATTTATATTGCAACGGTTTATAACCGTTGCTAATTTCTGAAAATAACGCCCCCCATCCAAACATAAAACCGTTGCTACAATGTTTAGCAACGGTTTATAGCCGTTACAAATGATTTTGCGACGCCTCTGTAGTCCACGGCTCTTAGCCGTGGCAATGGCTTACGCCAACGGTCTAGAACCGTTGCCAATGGGGGTTTTTGGTGTAGTGAGATGTCAGCAACTGGATCACCCGCAGAGTCACACGGATGCCAGCTTCATTCGCTCAGATCAAAATGAGAAGAACGATCTTGTACCCGTTGGGTACCAACTGGGCAGGAGGGATTCCAAGAAAATTAAAGAAGTCCCAAATCACGTCAAGAACAAGAAAGCAAACTCTAGTTTGGCGTATCCTGCGGTGCAAACAGATAAACCCCACCGGTGGAAACATTGGCGTTTCATCATCCTTCAGAACATATAGTGGCAAGTCCTCAAGGACCCGAACTCCTTAATTTTAGCAAGGCCCAATTCAGAAAAGCGACTTGTCTTCAAAAAACTCAAAGCCCTTGGCCATAGTCGCGTCATCAAAATTGTTTTAGCGAGCCATGAAGAAGATGAACAATCTTTTCAATCAAAAGATGAACAGAACAAAATCTCTAAGAGCAAAGAAAATAGAAGAGTCAGTCTCTTCATAAAGGAATACCTAAATAAGGATTGGGTTCCTGCTTCTTCTCCACTGAACCGACGCACATTCAATTAATGAAGTGTGCAGCTGAAGCAACGATTCAAACTCAATCATCACGGGCGTCGTATCTTTTTAAGAAGTGACTTAGTGAACCGATGTGATGGCCTGATAACTCAGGGGGATTAGCTAATGATACACCAAAATGGTCCCTCCTCTGTGAAGTACATGTGTCATGATGATCTCGAGGAATGATAAGCCCTAGGGCCAGGCCAACATTGATCCACCCCAAACGGTTTTAAGCCCGCCCAATGCAGTCCGCCAGACGGATTCAAATTCTTACAAACTGCTAAGCCCACATGTCTCACATCTATTCTCAATAACCGTAAGCCCTGCTAAGGTAAGTATCTTGAGGATCAGCTTCGAACGGGCAATTAGAAGGCAATTCCAGAGTATATGTCACACATGGAGACTTTTTTCTATGGACTACTCTCAAAATAGGAATTACCCCCCGTGTATCTAGGAGCACAAGGCTAACATGAAAACTCTCCTTCATAGCATGACTCCTAATTCGATAAGGATATCCACGAAGATCTTCTTCCCAAATCGACGCCATCAATGGCTTGGTTGAACTAGGACTCTAGCACTATAAATAAGACATGAGGTTGGTAAGCTAAGGTACGCTATGAATTTCCTATTTACAACATTACACATTCCTTAGATCCATGTCTGACTTTAGCATTGGAATGCCATCGGCCACCACAACAACTATGCAGATAGTTTTAATAATTTCATTTTGAAAAAAAAATGAAAACACCTTACTTTCTCTCTCCGCTACATGTACATTCCACCAACATGTCATTATAAGAAATGAATATCAACCCTCAACATATTTCCCAACTCTCAATTTTAGACATCTTTTATCTTCAATTTCTTATGATTTGACGTTTATCTCAGTCAACAATGAATAGTAAAACACCAATCTGACATGTGTGGGCTTTAATAGAAAATAAGAGAACATGTACTCTTTTTTTTATTTTGATTTTTGGCTTAAAGCAAAGATTTAACAATTTTGTAATGTTATCAAAATAGTAGAAATTATTTAGTAATTCGAAACAAGAAAAAGTTTATCGTGGGTCGTGTAAAACATCATTTTGAACAATTAAGTGGTTTGAGTTTTTTTTTTTACTTTATTTTGAACTGTTCAGAAAAATTGATATTTATATTCTGACAGAAAATACATTATAACTAGAAACAAGAATCTATTGTTTTAATTAAGCGATAATATAATTTAAGTTTTGGGAACTTTCATGAGTCGAATCATGAAAGTTCGAGGTGAGTTTTCTTCATTTTCTTCATGAATTTACTATTTAGTTCCTTTGAATGATGCCTTATTGTTTGTTTTGATTCGTGAAGGAGTAAAATCATGTAATTTAATATTTGTATCTTAATCAAGATCACATTTTTCATGATTTCTTGTGCAAATTTCTGAAAGATAAAATGGTAGGGAGATACTTGATTTGTTATCTCTGAAGTATCACAGTTAGGACAAAGAGAAATATGTGGTGCAAATTAAGAAACAATATGACATTTTTATGCTAATGAAATTTAGCTATTTGGGATTATGTGTTTTGATGGATTTTTGATGAAATATAGAAAGATGGGTTGGTTTAATTCTGGCTATAAAACTTTTGTCAGGTTCTAAGTGTTCATGTTGATTCTTTTGTAATAAGATCTTCTAAGGCCTATTTGGCTACTCCAGGAGCAATCGTTCATGGTAATTTATGGGGCAATATTTTTTGAAGAAGATACGTTAGTTACTTTTATATATGAAAAATCGAGATATGGTGATATAACACAGGGTCTTCCAAAAGTAGAACAAGTATTAGAAGTGCGTTCGATTGATTCAATATCAATGAACTTAAAAAAAGAGTGTTGAAGGTTGGAACGAACGTATAACAAGAATTCTTGGGATTCCTTGGGGATTCTTGATTGGCATTGAGCTAACCATAGCGCAAAGTCATATCTCATTGGTTAATAAGATTCAAAAGGTTTCTTGATCCCAAGGAGTGCAGATCCATAATAGGCATATAGAAATTATTGTATGTTAAATAACATCAAAGGTGTTGGTTTCAGAAGATGGAATGTCTAATGATTTTTCATCTGGCGAACTGATTGGAGTGTTGCAAGCTAAACGAACAGGGCGTGCTTTGGAAGGATTTTGATGAATTTGACAAAATTGTTTGGGAAGTTGAGTGGTGGAGTGATCTGCATTTGGTGGTTAAGTCTAAGAAAATATTGTTTCTCAACTGCAAAATGTTGCTTCTATGAGGAGGTTTGATTAATTGTTTTTTCAGATTTGAGTTTTTCTTTTCTTTTTCGTATAGATTATTTATGATTTTATTGTTAAATATTGGTAGTGATTGAACTATTGTATTGGGCTGATTGGAGGTTGGCGTTTACAGTGTTTCTTGATTGAGAAAAAAAAATATTCACGAATGGAGTGGAGATTAATTGAAGATTAGAAAACTTACTCTTATTATCATTAAAGAGAAATCAGACTGGTTATAGAGTTGTAATTTGAAAACGGAGTTGAAATGCATAATTTTCTTGAATACGTATGAAGTGAATAATATGTTTTGAACTAACCATTTGGGAATTGAAGACTAGTTTAGGGTTCAAGTAAATACTAGTTTGGTGGTGTGTTTCATCAAATTCACGTTGTTATTAGTATGGGAAACATTGTTGTGGAGACTATTAATGATTACTCATGAATTCACTCATGTTATGATACAATAAACAATTATTGTTGATTAGATTGTAATTAGACAACAGAGATAGTTTGGTTCAATTAGGTTACAATAGGTTGTGTCAATGAGGAATTTAGAATGTTGGGAGAAAATTGAAGATGTTGTCTCGTTACATTTAGACATATGAGAATGAGACTAGTTGTGTCCAATTTGCATTCCAAGTGCTAAAATGTCAGAGATATTGAATGATCTTACCGAGTTTTTACAAGTTGTTATTTATGTTGGTAATATTGCAATGAATTCATGAACTAAATCTTGTTTTGATGAGAAATGTATTAATGGTTTGGTGGTTTCGTAGTGATCCTGGAGAGTTTAAGGGTTAGAGAAAGTATGTTAATGCAATATGATGAATTTGAGTATTTGATTCTTATGTAAATTAATTTGCTAAGTTGCATTTGAGATTTAGTTGATTTTTATGTTTTTTTTCCATGATGCCGAAAAAAGTGAAAGAAAAAAAAATGATTTTAGTATACAGATTTGCTTGTATACTTGTTATAAGATTTTAGTCTGCAAATTTTCTTGCATTTGATCAACTTGCTAAGTTACATTTAAGTTCAGATGTACGTATAGTGAGATGACATGACCCTCAACGTTGCACCCCACTTTAGATATGTATGCTCTGAGATGTTTCGAATGCAAGGGAAGCTCACTTAGGTGCTGTGATGGAGCCAGGATTTTTGTTGAAGGGGGGCGAACAAATCATAGTTAATTAATAATAATATAATAATTAATTACTTAATAGATTTTTTTAAATTTGAATAATACATAAATAACTATATAAAACACCAATTTCTAAACAAAACTCCATTTAATTTATGGGGGAAGAAAATAGATCCAACAAGCTATTTTGTAAAAGCGCAAAAGATAGATTTATAGAGCCCAATTCAAATTGGTATATAAGATTAAAGGGCAAAAATTAATTTCAAATGTAAAGTATATATTTATATTTTTTTTTGTTATTTGTTATTTGTTATTTGTTATTTGTTATTTGTGATTTGTGCCCTATAAAAATAACTAATTAAATGTAACCCCGACACTAATCATTGTTGCAGCCCCCCTCAGAATTAGCAATCAACATGTGTTGACTATCAAAAGGCTCACGTTGATTACCAAGATGTCTTCAAACAATAACCTATGGATGAATCTCGAGATACAAGCCTGTATTTTGAGGAAAAATTAATGGGTAATATTTTTCATGTATCTCCAGAAAAATCATATGAATAAAATAAAAAATAGACCTCGATATACAAATTTATCTCGAGAAAATACTAAAAAAAGAACTATTTTACTTTTTAAAGTAGACAAGAGATGTTGAGATTGCTGGTGGCAATGGTGGAAAAGGGAAATAAATCAAGAAGACAAATATGGAGATAAAGAAGAGGAGGCAGAGTAGTTGTTAGTCTCATAGTAAATAGATAGAGGGGGTAGAAAAAACGGGGCGGAGCAAGATCGTCGACGTCACAGAGAATGGAGGAAGAGAAAAGGGGGAGGAAGAGAAGAAGGGGTCGGGATGGCGTCACCCGCATCGGAGCGTCTGCAAATTGCAAATAACAAAAAAATATTTAAAAGTCAGTGGGGGCAAGTGCCCCCAGTTGACCCCTAGTAGATCCGTGTTTGCTTAGGTGAGGTGTCTTTGACACAGGAGGAGGAGAGTGTGATTGTGGAAAAGAAGCGAAAAACTAGGGCAATAATGAAAACATTGATCTTATCATAACACGAATATCTGTAGTAATTACTTTGTTCGTATATATGATTGCCTTGAGGGAAGAAACTAAATGCTCATTCAATCATTGAATGAGAACTACATGTTTCCCTTAAGGTAAAATGCTTATTTTTGATATTTTTTTATAATCGTGTAATTGTATCATGATGTGTATTTTGTTGAATGTAAATTTGCTCACACCAATATTGAAATACTGACTCAAAATTTGTATTTGTTTTACAAATATGGGTGCATTCATAATGAGCGCAACCCGAGAGACTCATCAGAGTTAGTTGGAGCGTGGAGGCAATCGATTCTAGCTTCGTGGAGTTAGTTATGCTCTGGACACTTTTCATTAGTTTTTTGTTTTGTCTATTGCGTATGTAATAAAATGTAGGACTAAATATTAATTTTTTGTATTTGAAGTCAATGTTTTTGGGTTGATTAAAGTACTACCCTTAGGCTTGTCAAATTTAAGATTTATTTTGATGGACTATGATGTGGTGATGTTGATCTTAGATATATCATTTGGATTGTTCCTATCATGTTTTGGTTTTTAGTTTTTAGATTGTTTAAAAATGGGATGTGACAAAAGAAACAGTCGAAGAGGTCCTAGTTGAACCTGCTTTGACTGTTGCTACTGTTGTGGTCGTTGATAAATCGATACAGGAAGAGGAGGAGGACGAGGAGATGAAGGAGCATTGAAAGAAGATAGGTGGATTTGGGTTTTCGGGGTTAAATATGGTGATGTTACTCAATATGTGAAAAAAAAATGTTGTTTTTTTTAGGTGGTGGTGTTAGTGAGTGTAAATGGTGGTGTTACAAAACTCTTGCCTAGGATAAAATGGACCGGGGGGTGGGGGGGATCTATTGGACGGTCCAGATCTGTGGATTTGAATTTTTTTTTATTTCACAGTTTTTAGCAAAGGAATCTGTGGATTTTGGTTTTTGATTTTGCAAAAGCTCAGATTCTCTTTTGCTTTGTCTTCAACTGAATTTGCTTTGCTGTTTGGATAAGCTAAGTGTGGGTTTTTTCTTTGGTAGCTTAGCTTGGGTTAAAAAAACCTATTTGTCTTCTTCATCCATTTCACTCTAATTGATTGTGTTGTGTGGAGAGGAAGCATTCATGCATTTTTCACTATGGAAGCCTATATCCCACTGTGTTGCCTTAATCATGGAGAAAAAGAGCAGAAGAAGAGATGGGTCTGGTGGTTTGATAGAGGAAAGCCGGAGAAAGCCTTCGATTCTTCGCCAATTGCAAAAAAACAAGCTCAGAGAGGCTCTAGAGGAGGCTTCGGAAGATGGGTCTCTGGTGAAATCCCAAGGTGTGGATACTGACTCATTCCCTAATCAAGATGATAACAACTTGGGGAGGTCTAGATCCCTTGCTAGGCTCCATGCACACAGGGAATTCCTTAGAGCTACTGCTATAGCTGCTGAATGCATATTCGAATTAGAGGATTCAATCCCTGACCTCCATGAAGCATTTACCAAGTTTTGAAGCATTCAATCCCTTTGTTAAAAACTGTGAAATAAAAAAAGATTCAAATCCACAGATCTGGACCGTCCAATAGATTTAACGGTGAAGATCTATGCGCACCTGCACTTTGTGCGCATGAGCCCCCGGTCTAGATAAAATACCCTCGTCATCACACTCTACCTTATTATTGAAGACGCTATAAGATCGATGGTGACACGTGGCAAAGAGAGCCCCAAGTTGGATTTTGCATCTCTACATTAACGTGAAACCAAAACTATAAATAACATTGATAATTATTATAAAATATTCAATGGTAAAATTAATTAAGCAAATATCACAGAGTTTGATTCTGATCCAATAGAAGCTAACATAACTTTATATTGAAATCACTTTAAACTGGCAAAAGAATTAACGTGCAGACCGTGAAAATCATATATGCTTATACTTCCTCTTATGCTGCAACGCATCTGTGATGTGGGTCATGATGCAAGTCTGTTGGAGCTCCACATAAATAACAAAAACTAAGTTTACACCTGAAACAATGGTTTCCCAAAAAAATTAGTTATGATAAAACAAGCTTAGTGTGTCATTACAAGAAAAAGATATCATTATTAACTTTATATTAAATCAAATAGAAATCGGATGGTTCCCTTGGATCTAATTAGTGTTTTTTTATCAAAGTAGTTTTTTTTAATACTTTGGCCCTTATTAGTTTATATCCAAATGAATTTAGCCCTCATTTAAAACTTTGATTGAATCTAATACTCATTTTTTAACAGATTTGTTAGGCCAACCACGTTGATGTTGATGGTTCAATATTGATTTAATGTCTAATTTACTAGCATTAGACAACAATCCTGATCCATCACGTTCTGACCCAGATCAGTACTGTTCCAGACTATTTTAAACCTGCAAAAACGGATTCAACTATTTTCATACTGGTCCCAGTCATGGACCAGGTGGAATTGGGACGAGACCAGTTCTAGAATTGCAGTCCCAATCCATCCCGAACTGTCCTGGCTATTGTAGCGTAGCTACAAATTAAAAAATCCAACAACTCTGAAAGTGTTAAACTCAGTTTGATTTCGACTAAACCAAATGACTAGACCTTTTTTTTGTCCGTACATCAAAGCCTTTGTTTGAAGCCCAACAATAATAGATAAAACCAATAGGGATGACATTACTCTTTAAAATAGATTCAGCACCTCTATAACTTATTTGTATTGGTAAGAATATGAAGAATTAAGCAATGGGTCTCAAGCGATTGGATCAGAGGCGTGTTCGCCCTCAATCAGACTTATGTTCACCCAAAAATTTGCTACCTTTTGTTCTCAAATCAGGACTTCTTTTATGCACAAATTCACTTCTTTTTATTTTGCTCAAATAAGGTCGTGTTTGATCCAGAAATCTGCCCTATTTTGTGATGGATTAGACCCGTTTAGAGCCTCAATCAGTTGCAGTAACACCCAGAATTCAAGCCTGTTTGGATCGAAGACATCTGCTGGTTCGCATACCAATTTGTAACTATGAATCAGAGTTGATTCGCAAGACGAATTGGACCCTTTCACCCTTCTTGACTCAACCTTAGAAGTCATTACAGACCAACTAGTTGTCGTCCTCAAACCTGATTCAGCTCAAAACAAACCCTCCCCAATTCCCAAACACATCCATCAAACCCTTTTTTCATATCTCTTTGCTACAATTTTCTCTTTCCAGGCCTCTGATCTTCAACTCCAAACAACACATTCTCCCTTTGATGCTAATGGTATCGAAGCCGCGATCGAGCTATTGTTTCACACCTTCACAAGGTCTCAGATATTAAAAACTATTATTATAGAGATCTTCGTAAGACCTCTAACCCTAATTGTACCTCTAATTTGCTCATTGGGTCTCCACTTGAACCTCGGGTTCAGGAGAATCAGAGCCTTCCGATAACTTTTGAACTTCTCTTTAATAGATTGCAGTCAGAAATTGATGAAAATGATGCTCTTTTGAGTGTTTTGAATCAGAGTTGATTATTGGTTTTGGGCCAAAACATATTGGCCTGTTCAATAGTGGTTTTGGGCTTGCCCAATGACTATTTTGAACTGAGATGGTATGGTCCCGTCTTGACCATTTGATGAAGAAAGACTCAAGTGGGCAGAAATGAATGTAAAAGTTGGAATGTGAGGGGCGTGGGTGTAACGGAGATGATGATAGAGAGATTAAGGAGGTGAGTATGTTTGATGGCGGTGGGGGGAGAGAGAGCAGTGACAAGGGGAAGGGTGGATGGATTGGGGATGGTAGTTTTGCAGGGAAGTGGGTAAAGATCTTGAGATTAACATAAAATACCTAAACCATTGGATGTATTTTGGTAAACTATGTTGTATTTGCACATCCAAGACATGCATTCTGAGTGGGTATATTAGTTATTAAATCAATATCGAACAAGTATATATGTTAGTAAATGAAGGTTAAATTTAATTAAAATTCAAAGATAAATCTAAACTCAATTAGATAGGGTTAAAATAAAAGAAAACCTTAATAAAACTTGGTCATTTATATAACGTGTTGATATGCTTAAAGCTTACGAAACACACTTAGATTATGCGTTCGTTTAAAGCAAATCTTTCAAGGATCAAACCTTAAAGGTAATCATGAACATAATCATATAATAAATTATATCTTAATACTTTAGGTAGAAATCATTTAAATTTTACATTCTTTCGGTTTAATACAAAAACTTAAATAGTACTCTAAAGCTCTTGACTTGTATTCTGAAGCTTTACGAAATTAACTAATCCAATTGATGTCAACTTGACTATATAACGCCTCTTTCCCAAATAAACACTAAAAAATATGTCTTCAACTCTAAGATTTTTTTCCTGTTTTGCCCTCCCCAATTTTAAATATTTACATGTGAATTCAATAGAATAATGAACAGTGTTAGGGGTATTTGTGTCTTTTAATTAAAAATTATTATTACACGTTTGTCTTCAATCTAATTTTGGGTTCTGACAATACCCTCCCAACTTTATAATATTTACAATAAAAAAAAAAAAAAAAAAGGTGGTAAAGTAAGAAAATGGTGTTTGTGCCTTTAAATTAAAACACTATTACATTTTTTTACACTTTTGCCCTCCCAATTCATATTATATATAATCAAACTCAACCCCTCTCAATATTCATTATTTAAACCTAAGTCTCTAATATAATTTATTTTAAGTCCTCCAATTATCTATAAATTATAGATAGGCCCTTACATCTAACATTTGGAGGTTACCATTTTGCCTTTTTCATATTAGAATTTTTACAATCCAAACCAACCCCTCTTAATTATTGATATATTATCTAAACCCTAATATAATTATTTTAACCCCCAAGTATCTATATATTATAAAAAAACTCTTAAACTAATTTTTTTTTCTTTCTATTTTGTCATTCACATTTCATATTTTTATAAGCAAAATCAGTACCTCTAAAATATTAATTAATTATAATTAAGCCCCTAATATAATAATTTATTTGAAGTCATTATTTATAATACATAAACTCTAAAAAAGTATTGAATATGTACGCACGTAGATCGTATCCACCCCTAATTTGAGATAATAATGAATAATAAGGAGAAATGTCGAATCATTATTAGAAAGGTTTATAGGTAGTGTTGTGGTTGTTTATTTGTTTTTAAGCGTTTTGTGGCAGCGAAGCTGAATTATGACATCCCTCGTGAAATCAACATTGTTCAGATTCGTAAGATAGAAGATTACCTGCATATCATGCTCGAGCAACCAGAATACCTTTGCACATAAAACTTGCAATGGGGACACCTTCTCCATTTCTCCTGTTTAGCAAGATTCATCAACATTATGTCTTCTGCTCCTCTCTCATTCTCATTCAACTCCTGAACCTCTTCACAAGTCATCTCGGAATGCCAAGGGACATTGCATTGCGCACAAAAGAATCTAGCACAATGTGGACATTCTGCATATTTAACAACCACCTTCCCATCATTCACCAACAATGCTGAACAATCCTTGAATGGGCAGTAAAATCTTTGAGACAAAGGTATTAGAGACTCACACAAAGCAATGCACCATCTATCAAAAACTCGTGGAGGAAGAATGGAACGACAATACTCTGGCTCTATAACACCTTGGCAATTGGTTTCTGGACAGCTAATGGAGATCACATTCTCTTGAATCTTCAATGCCACATACTTCACTATGCATTCTGAACAATAAAAGTGAGTACAACCCACTACGTTAAAGGACTTCTTTTGTGGTTTCGATTCTACGCATATTTCACACATAAAAACATTATAAGAAAAATATTTCTGTATTTTGGTTATAAGAGAAGAAAATTGTAAGCCGGGTTTTCGGAAGAGGGAAGATATGATTGCTTGGTGAAAATGCTTCTTCCTTCCGGAGTAGTATTCTTCTTGGACCGAGATTTGGTTCTTTTTCTTCTTGTTAGTTTCTCTGGCTCTTAACTTCTCCTTATCATGGACTGAGATTGGGTCCTTGTCCCTGTTGTTAGTTAATCCTAATTTGATTTTGATGATCTGTGTTACACTCATTTCTAGTGCTCCTTTTATCTCACTTGATCTTCCTCTACACAATGCTCCTTTCACCTTTAATGCACCACCTTACTTTCATCTTCAACAATTTCAAACCTAAAGCGAGAGAATATCTCTCAAAATTTGACTTCTTCCCTTCAATTGGGGAAAAGTCTAAGACAAATGAGATTGACTAGGGTAGTTGCTTGGGTCCACAAGAATTGCTTAGGAAAGGATCTTTCACAATTTATGATGTTGCTTTTTGACACTGCCATTTCTGCTCATAGACACCACTATGTCCAACCTACTATGTGATACAACCGATAAATAGGAGAGCCTCTTTTTCCCTCTCTTCTTCCTATCTGGCGATCTCTTCTTTTGAACAACACAACGACAAACAACAGAAGCAGCACACATCGCAACAACAATAACTCTTTGCAATCTCTTCGTCCTCCTCCACCTATTTCCTCCTTATCTAACGCCCCTCCCTCCACCCCATCCAACCTTCCCAATCTTTGTGAAATTGGAAAAAAGTTTTTTTTCCAAATCAATGAACTTTTTTTTAAAAAAAAATAAAAAAAAATTTGCAATAGAGCATGAGAGAGTTGCACTCAATTTTGCCGCATGTCCCGCGAGAATCACAATTTCGCAGCATACCCTGCAAGCTTTCCCAACAATTTCGCTGCCAACTTTCTCATCATTAGGAACTCATGGAACAATTCATTAGAGTAGTTGAAAAAAGTGATCAATCCAACCGATGTTCAATTGAACCCCTCAAGGGAATTGACCTGGCTGCTTATTCGGTATATACCAACGTGATGTGGGTAGGGGCAGAGCCAGGATTCGTATCAGGGGGAAAAGTACAAATCTAAACTAATACAAAAAATCTTGAGAGCAAGGCCCCTAATGCCAGGACAACGCCAGGGGGGGCATTATGTGCATGTGATTGTGTTCGATTAGGGCATTATGAGTATCTCTAGGATGATGAAGGGTATTGGGCCTGACTTGACGCGTGCCTTGCGCTAGGGGCCTGGCTCTTAAGAATGGTTCGAATTAATATGATGCTTATAGATTACTAAACTTCATTAAATAGAAATACACATTGAATAATTAATACGTTTCTATAAAAAAAAATGCAAAATCAGTAATTTCTTCCTTTTAAATGAAAATTTTCTTTGGCATATGACATGATCGCGGTCTTAAGGAATAAAATAAAAATATGCTTATGAAATCCGAATCACATAGTATGACAAAGTGTCTAAATGCATACAATTTACTCAAATTATCATTGATGATACATCAAAACGGACCGATTATCACAACTGTACACATGGCATGAAGCCCCATCACAAGAATACAACGCCTGATCCATTGGGTTAGCTTATAAAGCCTAAAATGATTGAGAAAAATTATAGAGGCCCGAGATAGGCCCATCTCTAAGGAAGCGTAAGCAGGACCCGAGTCCAAGCCCAGATGAATCAAAGCCCAAATCCGAGCCCGTCACAGTTTCTGTTATTAAGAGAAAAAATGTTGCACCAAGAAAGAGTCGTAGAGGGACCTACGCCTCCACGAACGGATCTCCATTAAGGAGGAGACTGTTACAGAAGCTTCTCCTTCCGTTGCGCCTCACATGCTTAAGTCACACAAAGAGTTAACTACGACTACTATAAAAGGTAAAATGAACTTTCGACAAAGGCATGCAACTTTAATTGAGCTTTTTCCAGATTACTTTCTTTTGTCAACAGAGTTATTGACTTAAGCATCGGAGTGCCTTCGACCACAAAAAAGGTGGTCTTTGGCAGTCTAACAGTGGTTTTACAAGTCAAACTCACAGGAGAACAATTTTTTGGACACATCAGTTTGGCGTCATCCGTGGGGAACAACGAGTTTCCTTTTTTCCTAAAAATAAGATTCAGTGACAAAGCTCACACAACTTGACATAAGATCAATGGAGTACTCCACAAATCTTCGGTTTGACAATAATAGATATGACATGCTGCCCAATACTGATCCAAATACAACCATCGAGACAATCATACCTACCGGCATAGAATTCCATTAGGTAATAGTTTAGACATCTCTGACGTCATGGGGAATCCCCTCGAATTCCCGAGTGGAGACGATTTATGGCTCAGATGGAAAACGTGATCAAAATGATAGATAGAATCATCCAAAACTTACAAAGCAATAGCTTTCAAGAAGAAATCACCCAACTTAATAAACATCAGGCTAACAACAGTTCCAAATGCAACTAGGGAATGCCCAAATATAAAAGAACACTCTCGGTTGTAACAGCAAGTCGAAGCGAGATCCTCGAGGTGATGGTGAGAGGAGAAGATGTCAAATGGCCGCTACAGATGAGAGGAAATCCGGAGAAGCGGAACAAGGGCAGACAATGTCTCATCCACAATGACTACAACCACGATAATGAAGATTGTCGCAGCCTGATAGACAAGATCGAATGCCATATCAGACAGGGACGACTCAAGGAGTTCACCAAACTCAAGAATGAAGTAGTCGTTTCAAATGAGCAAATGCAGGAAACAATCTACGTCTTGCATGGCACAGGAGGAGAAAATGAGCAATCCAATCGATCCAGAAAACACATAGTTAGGGACTTACGCACAAAAATCAAATTCTAGTAACAATCCACGCAGTGTGAAAGGACAATGCAAATGACTCTAACCTTCTCAAACGAGGATGTCGATGGAATTAATTTCCCACACAATGATGCTTTAGTGATTTCGGTCATGATAGAAAAATGGGAAATCAAGAAAGTATTGATTGATACCGGTAGCTCAACAAACCTATTATATCTAACAACTTTCAGAAGGATGCAGTTCACCATTGAGATGTTCTCGCTAAGCGATCAGTCTATGGCTGGATTCAGTGGGGAACAATGTAACCCATTGGGAATTATCCAATTACTAGTCGAAGCGGGAGAACCAGGGAAGCAACGAGTACCAATGACAAATTTTCTCGTCGTGGACGTTCCCACTGCATACAACATGCTACTCGGGAGACCATTGATACACGAAATGGGCACAGTATCCTCCATAATGCACTAATGCATGAAAGTACCACACTAATAACGGCGTTGGAAGAATAAAAGGGAACCAACCAGCAGCCCGAGAATGTCATTTTGTTGCTATCAAGACTCCTCACAAATAGCAATTATCGCAACGACTGAAAGAGTTGTCGCAGCGATCCGATGAAACAAATTCGAATTCCCCAAACGACATCATGGATCCAACCAGTCTGTGAGATCGACCCAACACCGGGCAGTCGAAAGAAGAAAGGGTCGAGGTCCATTTAGACAGTGAAGCTAAAATTGCAATCCGGGCAACCTTAACTCGCCATGAAGCTGATCCATCTGCTAAAAGATAACCAAGTTGTTTTTGCGTGGACAATGAAAGATATGGTGGGAATTGATCCATCTATCATTTCCCACAATTCACAAGTGAATCCAGACAAGAAACAGGTTAGACAAAACAGAAGACCAGTGGCCCCGGAGCGCAATCAGGCGATAAATGAAGAAGTACACCGACTGCTCAATGCATGAATGATAAGGGAAGCTCACTATCTGTGGTTGTCAAACACGGTGCTAGTAAAGAAGAAAATTGGAAAATGGAGAGTGTATGTGGATTGCACCGATTTAAATAAAGCCAGTCCTAAGGATAGCTTCCTGCTCCCGCGAATATACCAAATAGTGGACGCAATTGCTGGGCACGAGATGTTGAGTTTCTTGGATGCGTACTCCGGGTATA
Source organism: Berberis thunbergii (assembly GCA_003290165.1). Classification (NCBI taxonomy): domain Eukaryota; kingdom Viridiplantae; phylum Streptophyta; class Magnoliopsida; order Ranunculales; family Berberidaceae; genus Berberis; species Berberis thunbergii. The sequence continues at coordinate 256,713 of QNQO01001348.1, read as the reverse complement.
ACCACATACAAATGTACCCGCCGACCAATAAAAAACATCATTCATAATAGAAAAGAAGACATATTGTTATCGAGTAATGTCGTTCGGGTTGAAGAACGTAGGAGCAACATATCAATGTCTAGTAAATAGAATGTTCAAATATCAGATTGGCAAAACTGTGGAGGTTTACATCGATGATATCTTTCGCACAACTTCGAAAGTACAAGAAACCAAGAGAAATGCACATTTGGAGTGGAATCAAGGGAGTTCCTCGGATACATGGTCAACCAACGAGGAATTAAAGCAGATCTAAAGTCGATACAAGCTCTTCTAAACATGCAGTCGCCGACAAACATCAAAAGTGTTCAAATTCTTAACGGGAGGATAACAACTCTAAACTGATTTATTTACACGTCATCAGACAAATGTCTACCTTTCTTCAAGATCTTGAAGGGGAACAAGACATTCGAATTGAATGACGAATGCGAAAAAGCCTTTCAAAACCTTAAGACATACATGGGAAGTACGGAGCTGTTAACAAAGCCAAACACAGGAGAAACATTGTATCTACACCTGTCTGTGTCTAACCACGAAGTGAGTTCAACACTAATACTAGAAGGAAAAGGGGTACAGAAACCAGTGTACTACATCAACAAAACACTCGCAGATGCAGAGATCAACTATCTAGCCCTAGAGAAACTGACTTATGCTCTAATCGTGTCATCAAAGAAATTGCGACCATACTTCCAGGCACACCCAATTATAGTCATGACCGAGCATCCACTTCGATCAGTATTACATAAGCTTGACTTATCAGGAAGAATGGTAAAATGGACAATAGAACTCGGACAATTTGACATTACTTATGCCCCTAGAAATGCTATCAAAGCTCAAACATTCACTACAAGAAAAATTCTGATCAATAGCGCTATGGTAGGATACCATAGTGGTTTAGTAAACGCTATGATAGCCAACGCTATCATAGAAACAGGGGCTATCATAGCGTTTTTAAAACGCTATAAAAGGTGGCTTATTTATAGCATTTCAGAAACGCTATGGTATAGTATACAATAGCGTTTTAAAAACGCTATGGTATGGTTTAATAGTTTTTTTCTTCTTACCATGGCTTAAAAAGGTAATCTAGAAACTTGAAAAGGATAGTAAATAGCTATCAAAACACAAGATTATGGAATACATTTTATTGACAGCAAATTTTATTAATAGCTCAAAAATGTACCAATACAAGACCATTCATGGTGCACAATAACTCTCGAAAACAGAAAGGAGAGTAACTAACTACTAAGAGTGCTAGCATTCTCACTTCCTGAAGGATGTTCAGAGCCCACTATTCCCAGGCTTAAGTCTGGTTCAGTGGATGACCATGCAGCAAATTAAACACTCAGTTTTCAGCTACTCAGTCAGGACTTCTCCCATCCATTGCATCTTCTCCCCAGCCAGCTGCAGTTGTATCCTGTTGGTTTGACATGAATGACTGATACTGTGGTGGGTAGTAAAACTGTTGCGAGCTCAAATTGTTTGGATTAAGGCCCGTTGTGCTTGGAAAATGATGTAGACCTCCATTTGACTTCATTATTTCAGGGGTTGTAACACTGTTTGATTACCATCCAGCAGTTCCAGGAGGAGAAGGACTGACACTTGTGACTGGAGGATTCTACTTTGCATTGATTGATTGAGAACACTGCATCATAATAACCGTTGGGAACCCTCGTGCTCAGCATTCTCAACAATGTGTTTGAAGCATTTTTGGTTGCTGTCTCATCAGTTTTCTGCACCTCATAGCCATTTTCCAAAGCTGAGAAAATAAATGCTTGTTAAAGACTTGTATTTAAAATTCATCAACAAATCTAAATCTTAAAACATATAACATTGTACAAGCAACCTTGCCAACTTAAAGGGTTCCTTTTATCAAGTAAACAACAACATAATTCATTAGAAAATAAAGAGGATCACAATGCAGAGAGAGTGAAAAACTTAAAGATGTAATTCAGTCATTTTTTAATCATTCCAACCCAAAGAGTACTTAAAGATGTAAATCAAGAGCCAAAAAAGAGTAAAACCAAACATAAAACACAAAATAATTCAAACAAACAAACCTAGCTCAAATGGGGGAAACTTACAACATCCCCCACTTTTGAGGCCTTGCTATTGTTCTGCCGAGTTGGATCTATAAAACAACCAATTAGCATAGCAGGAGAGTATGTTGGATTGAATATGGCACGAAAACTTTGAGGTATTATATAATGATTAGTATCAAGAAAAGTATCATCTCTCAATGTATCTTTTCCATGACACCTAAACCCCAAACTTGTATTTTATTTTCTAAATTTTCTATTCCAGGCCTGTTTGATTTGGTGTCCACCTCCATAAAGGTTCAAGTCATCCTAGTACTCAAAATTGGGGAACACAGACTCCTCAATTGTTAGGTGCTCTAATCGATATTTGCAAATCTCCAATCCAATCAATTGATTGAATGTGATCAAGGGATATTATGCATACAAATTAGATGCTTATATTTTGATGCAAAGATGTAAAGAATATCATCATGTCTTCCACATTGACAACATAACAACGTGCTCACGCATCAGAATCAAACAATCTAATAGAAGAAACGACTTCAAATGATTCATTAAAATTAGCATTGAGAACTAGTAGGAATCAAATTCTAATAAACCAATTAACAGTTCCAACTTAAATATAACAATTGGTAACTTAACATATTCAAACCCCCAAGAAAACACAGAGAAATTCTTGATAAACTTAATTTGACTGACCTTGTAATTGAAATACTTAGCCTCATAGTAATCAAACAGTAGGCCCCCGTTTTAAAAGTTGTTTCATCCAATACTTTAGCCAATTAAGCATAAAATGCAACAAATATGACTTGACTGTAAGTCCGTGTCCAATGAAAGCAATACTGAACACATAGTTATAAGCAACAAGACTAAAAGCTATAACAACAAAAAGGATGTTTCACCGAATAGCCGCCAAAATGAGCTTGGACTTACCTTGTTAAAACTTAAAATCACCTTCTGTTTCGATGAAGTTGAGATAGTTATGCCAATTTTCAAGTTCTGAATCATTCATGAGGACGCGCATGGAAGTAAGGCCTCCTAGTAGCTGTTTCAAAACCAACGATCTTAGAATCAGACTCTTTAGTTTCTTTGTACGTTTCTTCCGTAAAGTCGACATAATTCTCCAACTCATCTGCTTTCGTTAGTCCATCACACGCACTAAAAATTTGTCCGCTCGGTGATGCCATAAGCGACAATACAAAACCCTGACTTGAAACATACGCACATGAAAAAAGAAATATCAATTCAAATAATTATATAAAAGAAAAAAATTAAAGTCTCATGTTCTATTGTAGTAGCTGCTTTCTTATTCCACCTTATGATCTACTAGCATGTTCTTGCAACAATAGCTTACAGCTGACTTGAAATTGAAAGTTGTACAAAATAGCTATTTTATTTTATATCATATTGTTTTCAACTGGATTGTGTAAAAATAAGTTTCACATATAAAAGAAAACCCACTCAATCAAAATGCAAACTTACCGCAATTCTCACGGAGTGGTTAGCATTTATACTTGCAACACTCTAAAAGAGAGCATTTGACAATGACCTTGCCATGTTGACAGAAAAAGCCACTCTCAATGACCTTGTAAAACTGTATCAAGGTGAAACTAGGCAAAAATTATTTCAGCTGCAACAATCAATAAACAAGGCATTAGTTGTACAATTTCTTCAAAGAGTTCACAAATAAGTAATTAAAAAAAAGTAGTTTCAATGGAAAGCATGAGATTCCAAAATGTTATAAAAGTTCCAATTTTACTACAACACGCCCATATAAACTTCTCAAGGGGAAATCAACGTCGAGGCTGTAGTGTGGAAGCATCTACTTGATACATCACTTGCCATCTTCACTAGCTGTGGTTGTTGTTGTTGTTGTTGTTGGTGTTTCTGGTCAATAGACTGAAATGGTCTCCTTTTGCTGATAGGAGATTATGGTTCTAACTGAGAATCAACTTTACTGCAGAAGATAATAGTGTTATTCTGAGCAAATCTTGAATCTGTACTCTCACCTCGTGATATTGAACTTCCCTGCACCACCACCACAAAAACACTTCAAAAACTTCAAATGGGTACTCAACAAAATCATCAAAAACCATTATAAAATCTCACTTTTTTAACCTATATGAAAACCATATCAGACTAATATTGAATAAGTCAAAAAATATATTCTTCAAAGATTAAAATAGGTACTTGAAAATTTTGTTCAAAAATTATCATCACTCACTTTTCACCTTCATTAACAAAATCCCATATCAAAACTACCATTAATGAAAATTTTGAAGAAAATCTAAGAACCCCATTTATGAAAATTAGTGAAAATTACCTTGGAAGTTTGTTGGATCTGAAAGGCCATGAAGGGAACATGTCAAGAGTAGTAGCTGGTCCGGCTGTGAACAAAACTGTAACAAGGAAGACACACAAAAGTGGAAAAATCTCAAGAGAATCAGCAAATAAAAGGCACAATTTTTTTTCCATCAAAGGATGAATTTTTGTTCTCTCTTGGGAGTTACAGAGTCGGTAGAATCAACTTCAACCTCCCAAATGATAACATAATACCCAAAAAAATCGCTGGAAATTTTTACAGATCCAACATCAGCGAAACGAGAAGAAAATCAGAGAAAAACTCATTTAAAAAATAGAAAATCGAGCGAAAAATTGAAGGAACTCACCATCTCATGCCGAAGACCTTCAAGTGCTCTCTTTGTCGAAACTCTTCGTTTCGCCGAAATAAACCAAAAAATCCACCATAAACGAAACCAAAATCTTAGGGAAAACAATTGAAGGAACTCACCATAAATCGTCGACATTCCCCTGATCTTAGGGAGAGAGAGGCGGAGGTAGAGGAAATGAAGATCATCGCAAGGACATGAAGATCGGGAGGAAGAGGGAATTGAAGGTCTATTCTTTTAGGCTTAGACTGAATATTTGGTGTGGGGGAGAGGAGAGATAAGGGCGCACTGAATGCATATTTTGGAGGAGCGCCAAAACGTCCGCCAATTTAGATAAGTGTTTTCGATTTTGAAAGTCATTAAAATTTGACTTTTTTTCATAGCAAAATTAAAAAAATGTTATTGAGAAATGTATGAATGAGGGTGTGTGATGTAATTATAGCACTTTGGACAAAAACGCTATAAACATGTGCTATAAATGATGACTTTTCTTGTAGTGATTAGCATATTTTATCGACGAGTTCATAGAAAGAAACAACAGACCTAAGGACAAGGATAGTAAAACAGAACAGCCTGAATCGATTCCTGAAGGATGGATCCTCCGTTGTGATAAGGCATCTAACAAATCAAGAACCGGAGCCAGAATAGTTTTATACAACTCGGAAGACATCGCATTAGAAAGGGTGATAAAATTCAATTTTGAAGCCTCCAATAATGAAGTCGAGTGCAAAGGTGTGCTAAAAGGGCTACGGTTAGCAAAACACCTGGGAATAAGATACATTAACGTCTTTACGGATTCTAGGCTGGTGGTCAATCAACAAAGCGAATAATTATAAATGAAAGACGCTCAAATGAAAGCCTACCACCAGAAAATCGCAAAACTAATAGAAGGCTTCCGAAATGCAACCATCCGACAATGTACACTAGCATAAAACAAAATAGCAGACAAGCTAGCTAAAAAGGCCTCAACGACAAAGGATAATGGCAATCCACTCGTAATGACGCAAGGTAGCTCCATACTAGAAAATAAGTTACTAGAGGGGCCTCATTTGCAAATTCGGAATCCCAAGAGTGATCATTATGGACAACGGGAAGTAGTTCGAAGGAAAAAAGGTCAAGGAGTTATGTAATAACATGAATATTCAGCAACACTTCTCTGCACCAGCTTACCCATAAGCAAACGGGCAAGCCAAGGTCACTAATAGAACAATTTTTGAGGCAATCAAAAGAAGACTCGAGACAGCGAAAAGATTATGGACAACCGAGTTACCTGGTGTCCTGTGAGCATACAGAAAGACAAAACGAACTCCGACAGGAGAAACACCTTTCGCACTTGCTTACGGGTCAGAAACGATGATACCCGTGGAGGTCGGGATGCCAATATTCTGAACCAAGAAATTCCGCGCCGAGGAAAATGTTGAAGCATTAAGAGTCAGGCTATATTTCCTCGAACAAAAATGAGAAGTAGCCTCGATTAAAACAACAACATACCAACAATGCATAACATAGTAGTATCACAAGAAAGTACGGGTCTAAAACTTCAACGTCAGAGATTGGGTACTACGAAAGGTTCAACTAAATGCAAAAGAGCTCGGCACTGACAAGCTTAACCCAAACTGGGAAGGACCCTATGAAGTGATAAAAATCAACAGAAAAGAGGGTGAAATAATACCCCGACCATGAAATGTAGAGCACTTGAAATTATATTATCAATAAAGTCCTTTGCTCTCAATTTCGAAACAAACAAATATGAACATGACAAAAACTCAGATAAAAAACAAACTCGAGAGAACACTCAGCATGGCTAGAGTATCGAGCAAACAAATATCTAGACGAACGAGTAAGACATAAAAAATTTTCTGGCCTGATCAACCACTAAGTAATAAAGTACCAGAAAATAAGAGCCAAACTTTTACATCGACTGTAATGTACGACATTGTAATCCGAATGAGAAACAAGATTCCATAAACTAAAGCTTCCATACGATTAGAATGTCAAGTATCGATGCCACCAAAATCCAGACAACACAAGTCGGAGATCTCCCATAAATGTCACCAATAAAGGCTAAACAAGCTAGACATATGGGACACAAAAATGCGAAATAACAAATTTCCATTTATCTTATAAAAAAGGAGATTACATAACAAAAAAAATGACAACTAAGAGGAATCACTATCATGAACAACATCTTCAGGAAGCATAGGATAAGTAGGCTCTTCGACATCCGGATCACCCATCGAATTCGGAACAACCTCCTCGACATCATCGAACTCCTGCTCAGCAAGGCTGCAGTAGGGAGACATGTTCAAACCCTGCATTTCTAGAACATCTAGAAAATCATGGTGACCTCTACCATTATCTTAAAATCCGCAGCCTCTGCCGCCTTCAACTTCTCCCTAACAGCCGACAGCTCGACTTGAGTAGACGCTAACTCATTGTCGACATCAACAAGTTTGGTAGTAACTCTGATTTAGTCTCAACAAACTCGAGTTTCAACTCAATAATACAAGCGGTAGCAACCTTCAGCTTGTCAGAACACTCATTGGTGGAGTGAACAACCTCGTCACGTTCAACCATTCGGTCAGACAACTCTTTCTCAGCAACAACCAAATGGGAACACAATTGGCCCAATTCCTACTCGGATGTCTTGAGGTTGGAAGCAAATACATCACACGTAGCCTCGAGTTCCCTCAGCAGCTCCCATGCAGAATCCGCAACCCTCTCATGTTCCACGCATTGCAACTTTAACAAATCCATTCAATGAAGAACATGAGAAAGAACCAAAACGTGTCCCGAAAGCTTCCGCTCGACATGAGCAACCTGATCACGAGACGCCTTACTGTCTGACCCCATAACGATCGCATAAGTAAGATGCGTCATCCCCTCCATAAGATGCTGGAGGCCATCGTCAATATGACGATGTGGTTGACGCATGGGCATAAGAGCTTTGTTAGCCAATCACTCGTGACAACCGCTAGTAAAGTTGCGAACAATTTTAAGGAAGGTAATCTAAAAAATAATCCAATAATCTCTTCAATATTTTTGTCCTATTTTATCTCCACTTTCTCTTTTATCCCTCTTCATCTTGTTCATCTTATCTATGTAATTCTAGAACCAACAAAACAAACTCTACAAAGAATGAAATGCATGAACTACAAAATACATAAGAGAAAAATTAGTTGCAATCAAAATTTTTTTTCTTGACCTTTAATTTGGCAAAATGACTGAGAATTATAATTAAAAAATTAAGTTGATCAGTTTTTTTTTCATCATTTGCATTTATGTAATTTTTCGTCATCTGTAATTCTATGTAGTGTTTTTCATGTTCCTTGCGGGGTTTTTGTGTGTATATATAGATGTGAGTTTTTGTAGAGAAGATGAAGAAAGAGAGAAAAAGTTGAGAGAAAATTGGGAAAGAAAATTGGAGAAAATATTATGATTTGTTTAGTGATTAGTTTCTTACAAATAAGGATTCATAAAATAATTATTTTTAACTCTAGTTAGAAAATAAAAACATTCAATAACCGAGATTGCTAAATCTTTTCAAAATTTGGACTTAGGGTGGGGGTCTCCGAATCACAAATTTGAATAAAGGTTTCGAAAATTCAATTTATGAAATATCTAGTGAGCTAAATTTCCTTAGTTATGTTTAAAGAATTTTGTTGACTCAATAACTATAGTATATTTTTTGTGTTTCTTTTAATAGAATCTGATGTATCAAAATCTTTTCTTCTAAAGATCCATCATGTAAAAGAAGGGTTAGATTGCCAAAGATTAGCTTTTTGGTGGCCAAAGGCACTCTGATGCTTAAGTAAATATGTAGGAGGGATAGCTTAATTTTGACAGAGTTCAGTTAAAATTGCATACCTTTATTGAATGTTCCCTATAACTTATATAATGTCCGTTATTAATTATCTACGTGACTTAAGCATGTAGGGCGTGATGAAGGGGGACGCTATATGTAACAATCTCTTTCTTCAGTGAGATAAATCATTGAGGAATGATTTCTGCCATGACTTGTCTTCTCCTAATATCTCTCTACTTTAGGGGAGAAACTCGTTGGGCCTGGATCCAGACCTTTGATTATGAGCTGTTATGAATGGCCTTTCCGGGCTTTAGTTGTTGGGCCTGCATTTTTGGGCTTTACGAGTTGGGTCTTAACTGAAATACTAGATCATAGTGATGGATGATCTTTGCCATGTGTCTGGTCGTGATGAAAGCTTTATTTAGTGTCTTATCTAAATCTATAAATTATTTCCCTATTCAATATTGTAGATTTTCACTAATAGACAAAATGAGAAAATATTAAGATAATTTACATATAATTTTTAGTAACATATATTGAATAAGGGTCTGGGATCTGGTAACTTAAATTTGTGATTCAATTTTAGACTCGAATTTAGTTTCACATTCTTTGATGTTTTGAATAAGTTTATCTTTTAGGGAGACAACCTCTTTGCTATCTTGATCAAATAGAAAAATTTTCATCGATTTTTGGAACTATTAACTCCATTAAATCAGCCATTCAAGTTAATAGTGAATTGAATGGAAAATAATTATATAACTTGAGCAACACATTTTAACCATAAAATCTACAAGGATATTTTTTTATCTTTCGAGAGATGCTATGTGCACCTACATTTTCCTCCTAGCGCCACCATGTGTTTCCTTCCAAAACATGTTAAAATTTCTTCTTTGTACCACCCACCGAAAGAAATTATTTTTATGGCGGGTTTCATTGGAAAACCAGAGTTCTCTCTAGGGCACACACTAATCTCTCCTCCCCAACCATTTTTTTTTTTTTACCTCCTTTGCTCATTTTCATCTTTTTTCTCAAGTTAGTTGCATGATTATGAGTTTTTTGTGTACTTTTAAAAACTTAAAAGCTTGAAAATGGAAGTGATTAGTTGAAAATGATTGTGGGTGCATTAAGCTTGAAGATGCATGGTATAAGAGAAAATGAAAGGGGTGGAGTTGCGCTTGGTTGAAGATTGATGATGTCGCTTGAAGTTGGAGGAGGTTGGTTGAAGATGGAGTTGAGGTTGGAGATGATTTTGTCCCCGACTACCAAAAAAATAGATTTGGGGCGAGTGTCCAAAAAGACACTTGCAAAACTTTAGGCAAGTTTAAAATTTTTTTTTTTAAAAAGAACTAAAATTAAAATGATACTCGCAAACCCTTAGTCGAGTTTCTATAATTATACTTGCAACTTTTAGTATGTGGTGGTACAAATTCATTTTTGTTCAGTGTTTTTTTAAAGAAAAAAATTTAGATCCAGTGAGTTTTTGTTCAAAAACTATTTCTGAGGTACGTGAGTGTCCAAGGTGCACCAAGCGACAATTGCACAATTTACTAGGGGTGGGCATGGGACAGGTGAGATAAACCTCATCTCAATCCCATCCCGTTACTTTATCTTCGGGATGAGATCAGGAAAAGATAGACCTCGTCCCATCCCAAACGGGTTCGGGTCTGGACGAGATGAATATGAAATAGAACAAGTGTAATTAATTCGGATTCACATTATTGCCTAATGTCAATCACTTCATATTTAGTGATTACTTAGATGTATTACTTGTTTCAAGGGGGTTTTTTGTTTTTACCTTTAGCATTTCAGAGAATTATGAGTGTTTGTGAATAAAGAGTATTCGCTTATAAGTTATAAATAAAACACATTCGTTGAACCTCTATATATAGAATGCAAGGATTTTGAATGATTTTCCTGGACCCAACCATCGGTTTATACCAGTTGATCAGAGACAAATTGGGAACAAAGCTTTTAGACTGAAATACATATCAAGTGGTCTGGTCCATTTAGAACCAAATTTTTGTCCAATAGATCAATACTAACTAAGATCCAGTTAATTGATTCTGGAGTGAGCCCATTGACACATAAAATAGTCCATTAAATCATAGAATGCAATGGCTCTTTGGCACCACCATTTAGACTATTTGAAACCACATTTGAAAATTTATCACTTTTTGAACCTACTATTTGACGCCACCAATAAAGGTGAAAACTTTTTTCCTCTATGCTTTTTCTTCTCCCAACCCCCATCAACAACAAGCAAGCATCCCACCTTGCTACCGCCCCATTATTACTTCATTATTCCTCTCTCTTCTCTTTCCTCCTCCTCTATTCTTTCTTTCTCTCTTCTCAACAACAACTAAGAACGTCGGAGCAGCAACAACAACAAAACAACAATGTCCTATGTTGTGAGTTTGAGCATCATTCTCAAGTAATTCTAAAAAATCACTTAAACGTTGCACTTTTGCGAGATATCACATCAGTTGCGTGATTTGTCTATATTTTTGCCAAAATACCAACACGAGTCATCAATGGGCCAAAAAAAAGTTTGAGGTGAAATATGCAACACAGAACCTTAATAGATGATAAAAAATCCCATCAATTAAGATTTAAGTTAAGGGGGAACTTTTTGTTTGTTATTTTAAGTGGTTATTGGAGCTATACATCTTAGCATTCTTAATGGATCCAAAATTTCCACTTCATTGGCTTATTGAGAAAATTTTATCAACCTTATTGAACCATGCCCATGAATCTTTCACACCCACTTTGAGATTTTCCAAATTGTATAGAGGTAGCAGTGGGATTGGTCGTTATCTTTGCCAATTGCCCCCCATAGTCTTTCGAGTTTGTATCACGAAAAATTCTAGCTGGCCTGTCCTCACAGCCCGTTCCATGGGACGGACCCTCCCAGGCACGTGCCTTTGGGAGGGCGTCTCGCACGTGAAGGACCCTCGAACCTCGCATTTAGCCTCTCAAAATTTCGTCCCTTCAATTCCAAAGAAGAAGCCATTTTTGGCTCCAAAGAAGAAACCAAAGAACAAATCGCAGGCAGCATTCGGGGAAGAACAAATCGCAAATTGCATTCGTGGAAGAGGCCATTTTCAAATCTCGTCCTTCAACCAAAGAACAAGAACAAACTCAGATCTCAGACTCACTCAGCTCAGATCTCGTCCTTACAAACTCAGATCTCAGACTCACAAGCTCCACAAGACTCAGATCTCATCCTCACAAGCTCCTTCTCCTCTTGACATACTCAGACTCCTTCACAAGAGAACATCTCCTCTTCACAGACTCATATTCAATCGGGGTGAGTTTGGTTTTTGGCTCCAAAGACCACAATCTTCTCTGGTCTTTGGATCAATAAATTCTGGCTTTTGGCTTTCTGTTCAATAAATCCTGCTGCTTCTTTTGTTCAATTTCTCTTCATTTAGCTTCGGTGAGTTTGTCTAATTTACTTCATTTTCTGAAGTGGGTTCTGCTCAATTAATCTTTTATTTTTTATTTTTTTTTATGAACTTTGTATGCGAAAAAAATTTTGGGTGAACTTTGTATGCGATAAAAGTTTGGATGAACTCAGATTTGCTTTTTGGCTTGAAAGACCCACAATGAGATCTTGATTTTGGCTTTCCTCTTCTCTCGACCCATTTGGAGAAGCTCCAGAGACTTGTGGTTTTTGGCTCCAAAGAACAAACCAAAAACAAAACTCAGATTTGCTTTTATGAACACTAAAGTTGAATGCTTGAATTTCCTATCTTAATGAACTATTATTTCTACTAGCTCTGCAACCTGATTTTCCACAACATATATTGATCAATTTCATTCTTTAACAGAGCTCTAAGAACATTGCCATTGGAAGAAAGCATAATTGATGAAAATAATGGTGAATGGATGGATGAGCTTGCTTCGAACAACACAGTTCTTGAGACTTTGAACTTCTACTCTACGGACTTTAGCAAAATAAGTGCCAAAGATCTTGAACTTCTTGCCAGAAGATGTCCTTATTTAGTGGACAAGATTATTTCAATATCAAGATGTAATTCCAGCTGACTGCATTTCTGCAGAGGACTTGGCCTGCTTTAGTAGATTGTTAATACAGATTATGTTTTGGTTTGGCAATTGTTTAGTTTTGTTTTTCTGTTCAGGGAAATTTGCTTATTTTTGCAGTGTTGCTATGTATGAATTTCTGAGTGTATGGATTCTATCAGGGAAATTTGCTGTTGTTGGTGAAAGTTTTCAAATTTGGGCTCCATTTGTTTGTGCAATGATGCAGAATTGGCTGCATAAAACTGACAGAAACTTTTTGCTTACTGTTTAACATTTTGTGAATTACAATTTTATTAGCAGTAGAACCATAATTTGATTCATAACATGTTCCTAATCATATAATAATTTCCCTTTCTATTTGATCCATAACATGTTGCTATGGATTCTGAGTTTTGAGTAGTGTTGCTATGGATTCTGAGTGTATGGATTCTGAGTTTTGATTCATAACATGTTGTTATGGATTCTGAGTTTTTTGTAGTGTTGCTATGGATTGTGACTTTTTTGTAGTGTTGCTATGGATTCTATCAGATGGAGATGGTATGCTATATATGAATGTATTTTCTTTGGTTGGATGCTACCATGAAAAGGTACCTTAAGGGCAAAATGGAAGAAAATATGAAGAAACAGACAGGGAAACTTGAAAGTCCAATTTGCAAATAGCAATAGCAACAAATATCATTCAATCAATTCATTTTGTTCTTTCATTTTAGAGAAAAACTGACAAACTTTTAAGTGTTTGAGCTTTGTTAGTGCATTTCAAACCTCAAACTGATATAGTTAAGCAATCAAGACAATTATCAGATGATCTTTTATTTTTTACATTGCCTAGTCGTCTTGATAAGTGCAAGTTCAAGTTATTAAAGTTTCTACTGGTTCTGAACTTCTCAAATGCTTAGAACTGAATTTAGTTCAAGCAATATGATTTCCACATATCAAGAGTGTTGACAGTGATTGAATTCACCATAAAACAATGATTGAATTAACTATAAAACTACAATAAGAGAACATATGGTGCACTATGACTTCAATTTTATTTGGATTTTCATAGAATGGTTGGGGGAGTACATTTATATTCACATATTACATTACCTATCTATACATCATTCGCGGTAGGATCCAATGTCAAGATGTTTTGTAATGGCGTCAAGGACATCCGTGTGCCTATCTGATTCTTGTATTATATCAAGCCTTACAAGAGAAAGACTGAACATAGAAACTTGTCGTAAGAAATCGAGAAGACTCCCATCAGCAATTGGTCTATCGCCACATGCACACAACGAACTGTAGCAAAGCTCAAGAGGTTCCAAGAGCTATAGAATACAAATGGAGGAAAATCAGCATTGCTGAAAATGGTTGAGAAAAGATACAGCAAGCAAATGCAAAATCTCAAGTCTATTGGCTAGTTCAGAAACCATTTCTGAGCCAATTTTAACTGTTAACTTGCTAGTTCAGAACATCTTTTCCTCTGCAGAAATGCAGTCCGATATTGAAATAATCTTGTCCACTAAATAAGGACATCTTCTGGCAAGAAGATCAAGATCTTTGGCACTTATTTTGCTAAAGTCTGTAGAGTAGAAGTTCAAAGTCTCAAGAACTGTGTTGTTCGAAGCAAGCTCATGCATCCATTCACCATTATTTTCATCAATTATGCTTTCTTCCAATGACAATGTTCTCAGAGCTCTGTTAAAGAATGAAATTGATCAATATATGTTGTGGAAAATCAGGTTGCAGAGCTAGTAGAAATAATAGTTCATTAAGATAGGAAATTCAAGCATTCAACTTTAGTGTTCATAAAAGCAAATCTGAGTTTTGTTTTTGGTTTGTTCTTTGGAGCCAAAAACCACAAGTCTCTGGAGCTTCTCCAAATGGATCGAGAGAAGAGGAAAGCCAAAATCAAGATCTCAGTGCGGGTCTTTCAAGCCAAAAAGCAAATCTGAGTTCATCCAAACTTTTATCGCATACAAAGTTCACCCAAATTTTTTTTTGCATACAAAGTTCATAAAAAAAAATAAAAAATAAAAGATTAATTGAGTAGAACCCACTTCAGAAAATGAAGTAAATTAGACAAACTCACTGAAGCTAAATGAAGAGAAATTGAACAAAAGAAGCAGCAAGATTGATTGAACAGAAAGCCAAAAGCCAGAATTTATTGATCCAAAGACCAGAGAAGATTGTGGGTCTTTGGAGCCAAAAACCAAACTCACCCCGATTGAATATGAGTCTGTGAAGAGGAGATGTTCTCTTGTGAAGGAGTCTAAGTATGTCAAGAGGAGAAGGAGCTTGTGAGGATGAGATCTGAGTCTTGTGGAGCTTGTGAGGACGAGATCTGAGTTTGTAAGGACGAGATCTGAGCAGAGTGAGTCTGAGATCTGAGTTTGTTCTTGTTCTTTGGTTGAAGGACGAGATTTGAAAATGGCCTCTTCCACGAATGCAATTTGCGATTTGTTCTTCCCCGAATGCTGCCTGCGATTTGTTCTTTGGTTTCTTCTTTGGAGCCAAAAATGGCTTCTTCTTTGGAATTGAAGGACGAAATTTGGGGAGGCTAAATGCGATGTTTGAGGGTCCTTCACGTGCGAGACGCCCTCCCAAAGGCACGTGCCTGGGAGGGTCCGTCCCATGGGACGGGCTGTGAGGACGGGCCAGCTAGAATTTCTCTTGTATCACACATAAAAACAGGAAGTGGGTCCTATAACTTTTGTCCTTTGGATTGAATAAGTTATCTCTCAATTTTAAAGCTTCCATTTAAATTATTAAATGTAAGTGACCCCATAGTCATTATTAAACTTATTGCTCCCTCAAATTTTCAAAACTTCTTCTTGCCTCCTTAGTTTTGGTTTTTTTTTTTTTTTTTTAAAAAATTCTAGATGGGACATCGGTCTCGGTCCAATACACTCCAACTAGAACTCTTTTAAGAGCTTTGCTAGGGGGCGAGGGATGGGTGATCCTCCTCAAGATGAGTGCATCGCCATGGAGGATGGGTGGTTACACCCATTCCTCGCTCCCTCCCTCGACCCCTAGAATTTTTGCTCTTTTAATTTATAGCTAAATAATTGTATCTCCTTTTTTTTATTAATAAATTTCCAAAAATTATTTAACTATCAAATGTGCATCGATTTAACACGTTTTTTTGCTTAGTAATTATTTTAATTGTCCTCGTTATGATTGATGCGTCCAAAAATCGCCATCCCATGAGTTTGACCTGCAAAACCACTGTTAGACTACCAAAGACCACCTTTTTGGTGGCCGAAGATACTCCAATGCTGTCAGCAACTCTGTTGGAAAAAGGAAGTAAATCTAGACAAAACTCAGTTAAAGTTGCATACCTTTGTCAAAAGTTTTCTTTACCTCTTGTAATGGCCGTATTTAACTCTCTGCGTGACTTAAGTATGTTAGGTGCAACGAAATGAGACATTTTTGTAACAATCTCCTCCTTAATGGAGATGCATTCGTGAAGGCGTAGGTCCCTCCAGGACACTTTCTAGATGCAACGTTCTTTTTCTTAATGAGAAAACGTGTGACGGGCTTGGATTTGGGCTTTGATTCGGCTGGGTCTGGACTCGGGTCCCGCTTACACTTCCTTAGAGGTGGGCCTATCCTAGGCCTCTATAATTGTCCTCAACCTTTTGGGTTTTATGACCTGAGCCAATGGATCGGGCACTGTATTCTTGTGATGGGGCTTCATGCCAAGTGTACGGTCGTAATAATCGGTCCATTTTGATGTATCATCAGCTACTCCTCCCTCAGTTAGTGGGTATGTTGAAGTATCCACTATGTGGCGGTTTTGCTTTTTATCATGACATTACAACTTGGTTAGTGCCCTTGCTACCTATTACAATTGTTTCTCTCCGTTGTTCTATTCGCCTGTTCCTTTTGGTGCCATTTTCTGGAATTTCGTGTGGTTGTCACACACTACACGTTCTCCAAGAGCGGTCCTTTCGTTGCCCATTCCTATAAAAAATAGGTGTTTTGCGTATGTTCTTCTTCCTTCTGCACCTTCTCATTTTTTGGTTGTTAACCTTTTGATTTTTTCGAATCCGTCCCTTCGTTATGTCTAACTCCAGCGTTTTGGGTAGTGACACTCTTTCCATTTGCCAAACTTTCTTTATGCCCAAGTGGGCGACAAGCATGACTCTGGACAACATCCGTTTCAACTACTCGTTGCATGATGATTTGGGGAATTTTTTCCCTGAGAATGATGACAGTCCTTGTTGTCATTGGTCTAGATACATTGTTTTGTGTCCAGGTATGTTTCATGTTGGTTTCAGGCTTCCGGCTTCTTCTATCATTTGGGAGTATTTGGATATGGTTAGAATCGCTCCGGCTCAACTTGTTCCAAATGGTTGGAAGGTGTTGATTTTGACCTTGGCAAGGGCTGATGTTGTTCGCATCTCTATGAATGTTAGGGTTTTGCATTTCGTAGTAGGGTTTAGTGTGGACCCTAGTTATACTTGTCGCTTGCGCTATCTTCCCTTTTACGAAGATCTACAAGAAGAGTATGTGGGTTGGTCGAGGTCCTGGTTTTACGCCTCTATTTCTTCTAACCATTTTGGGTTCCGCGGAGATCAGATTTTATGATCGTTCGGGTAGCCTAAGAAGGTTGAGTTGTCACTGTCTTTGGAAGAGCATGACTTTCGTCGTCAATTTTGTGATCTTCCCCGATTATTGGTAGATGATTTCCTTTTTTTTTACGCCTTCATCCGTAGGGTAGGCATTACTTATGAGGTTACCATTGTGTGTGTTGGTGACATAGGAGTCCATGTTTCTGCTTCTGCTCGAGATCCTAGGAACGTTGTTCTTATTGTTAAGAAAAAAAAAGTTCCCAGGCCTCATAGCCCTCCAAGATATCGGCCGTTACTCTTCTTGTCGTGTCTCGAAGAGGAAAAAGCTTGCTTCTGCTGTTTTTGACTCCGCTAGGACATGCCTCTGTTCAGAAGGGGGTGATGGTTCTGATGACGATTCTTCTGCTCGTGAGGACGAAGAAGTAAACCGAGTCCTCGAGGTAAGTAAGAAACATGTTTCCTGCCCTCTAGATGATCATGAGAAGAAGCGTGTTGCTTCTTATGGCTTACCAGATTCTACCGGCCTGTCGATTGATGATTCGCGCATCATCGAGAATAAAATGCTTCAGATGGGCATTTGACTGTCGACTAATCCGAAGGGTACTAAGACTTTGGGTGATTTTGATTAAGATCCATCAGTAGAGGATCAAGTTGTTGGTCGTTCTCGAGATTACAAGCTTGTTGTTTCTTCTATTGTTGTTGGTGTTTCGGGGTCTCGTGCTGCTCCTTCTGCTTCTCGCCCTTCTTCTTTCAAATCCTGCCCTGCTCCTTTCGGTTCTTGCCTTGCTCCTCTTGTACTTGGCAAAACCTTTTGGCCTTCTAATGTCGATGTTCAGAATTTTGAGATTACCAAAGTAGATTGGTTTTAATTCTAGTTAAAAGATCAAAACAATCCAATGGCTGAGATTGCTAAACCTCATGACCTTGATTTACCACAAGGGTCTGCAAATTCAGACTTCCCCCTTAAACAAATCATGTATATAAGACATTTGATAAAACTATTCATCCAGGATAAGTTGAATTCCTCGCGATACCCATGTCCACACCAATAAGTTATTTTCTAAAGTGTTTGGGTTTATTTAAAACATAAACATAATTGAACTATGTTTAGGGTCAAGATCAAGAGCAACAATTTTTATTTATTGATTTATTTTGATTTTACCATCAATTTCACTACTTTCTAAAACCTAGGATTTGGATTTAATGGTCATGACATAAATAAATATTTGCGATCTAAAATTTAGTGTTTTATCTTTCTCGAATATTTTCAAAGTTGAGAAGTAACCATTGTTATGATCTTCACCACAACAAAAGCCAACCATGTTCGTGAGAACAATGAAGTTCATGCCAAACTTCGATGACTGAACTTGGAAGGCAGTGAACCAGAGGGAGATGGTTCCCAGAACAAGGGAATTGTTCCACTAGTTCCATTCTAAATTGGAGTTACGGACCCTAATGTGCTTTTTGAGTTGGCCAGACCGCCGTTCTCCGATGCACTCATTAAAACCACTTCGTAAAAAAAGTTCATTCCTCCAAAGGATTAAACTTATCATGGCACTACCGATCCAACATACCATCTACGACATTTCCATCACATGATAGCCCTAAAAGAAAACACAAAGTCTATTTTGTGTCGAACCTTTCCGACCAGCCTCACGTCCACAGTGATGAGCTGGTTCAACAGTCTACAACCTAGGTCAATAGACTCCTTCCATGCGTTAGCCACTGTCTTCATCACGAGGTTCATTGGTATCCAACGAATCAAAAAATGGTCCACACTACTTGCTACACATCAAGTTAAAGCTTGAGGAAACCATTAGGGAGTGCGTTACTCATTTTACAGACAAGTTAACTATGATTGATGGATGCAGTGACGAAACAACCATAGCCACCTTCACTTCTGGATTGAAAAGATGGTCGTTCTACAACTCTCTGAACTTGGACCCTCCAAAGAACATTCCAACTTTATTGAAGAACGCCCAAAAATACAACACCCTCGAGGAGATGTTGGCTGCTAAAAATAAGAATGAATCTAAAAAAAATACATTTCCCAGCAAATCAAGAGAGGAGAGAAGAAATAAGAAGAGATGATAAGCCTCGAGAGGAAATCAGTTAGTCGAATAGGCATCCAACCAATGGCAAGTCTGTGTTCAACAAACTAGAACCCAAAAAGCTACAATCCGGAAGACCTAGACATGAAAATTCAAAAAATGCAGTCAACATGATGTACAAACCGTTCACGACTTTGAAAACAAGTCGAGCAAACGTCTAAAGGTTATGAAAGAATGAGAGGACGCTAAATGGCCACCTAAAATGAAAAGAAATCCAAATGGACGAGATAAGAGTGAGTATTGCGCGTTCCACAAGGATCAAAGACATGATACCAAAGACTACTACAACTTGAAAGATGAAAGTGAGCACCATATCTAGATAGACGACTAGGAGAATTAATTGGGCTGAAAGATAAACAGTCTAAAGGGAAAAAAAGGAGCTGGAGAGAAAAACTATTCTACAAATCATGGAAGCGATCCATTTGGGATTTACGGACAAGGATTCAATATCCAGAACCTTCCGTACAATGTGTCAGAACGACCCAGCAAACTCTGACCTTCTCAAAAGAGGATGTGAAGGGAGATCATTTCTATCATAATGACACCCTGGTGATTTCAGTATTGATAGCCAGATGGGAGATCGAAAATGTATTGGTCGACGTTGGTAGCTTGGCCAACCTTCTATACCTGACAACATTCCGCAAGATGCAATTCACTGAGGAAATGCTTACACCCAAAGATCAGCCAATGGTGGGTTTCAGCGGAAAACATTACAACCCACTCAAAATTATCTGATTACCAGTTGAAGTAAAAGAAGCGTGTAGACAACGAGTTTTGTTAATGGATTTCCTTGTTGTCAACGGCACATCTATGTACCATATGCTTCTCAGATGACATTGGATACACAATATGGGTGTAGTGTCCTCCACCATGCATCAATGTTTGAAATATCACAATGACGACGACATCAGGGTAATCAAAATAGATCAACCAGCTGCAAGTGAATGCCACTACTCATCAGTGAAAGCTCCGCACAGATAGCAAACATCGCCACAACTAGGGGAACTCCTGCGGCAGCCTGGTCAAA
The DNA here is from genome assembly GCA_003290165.1 of Berberis thunbergii. Lineage (NCBI taxonomy): Eukaryota > Viridiplantae > Streptophyta > Magnoliopsida > Ranunculales > Berberidaceae > Berberis > Berberis thunbergii. The sequence goes on along the minus strand of QNQO01001348.1, from coordinate 236,426 downwards.
TGGACTTTGACCTCCTATACGACAATACAGCTCCAATCAGTCCAAAAGGTCGACCAAATACTGGACAACCAGAAGAAGAAACAACTCCAGTCCACCTGGACGGTGAAGAATGAGGAAATTAGTTTGGATTGGCATAAAAATTCATCTAGAGCTTGCTAAGAAGCTGATCCAATTGTTGAAAAACAACCAGGAAGTTTTTGTCTAAACAATGAAAGACATGGTGGGTATTGATCCATCCGTCATTACTCACAGATTGTAAATCAATCTGGACAGAAAGCCAGTCCAACAGAAAAGAAGGCTAGTTGCCCTAGAATGCAACCAAGCAATAAATGGGGAGGTGCATCGTTTGATGACTATAGGGATGATCAAGGAATCTCGTTACTGGCTAACACAGTTTTGGTCAAGAAGAAGAATGACAAGTGAAAGAATATGTGTAGACTATACAGATCTAAACAACGCCTGTCCCAAATATAGTTTCCCACTCCAACGAATCAATCAAATAGTGGATGGCACTGCCAGACACGAGCTCCTAAGCTTCATGGACACATACTCTAGCTACAACCAGACACAAATGCATCCACCCGACCAAGAAAATACATCTTTCATAATAGAAATAGGTACATACTGCTACTGAGTAATGCCATTCAGACTGAAGAATGTGGGAGCCACGTACCAACGCTAGGTAACCAGGATGTTCAAAGATAAAATAGGAAAGACCATGGAGGTGTTTATTGATGATATGCTAGTCAAGAGTTTGCAAAAAAAAATGACATTAAAGACCTCGAACATGCCTTCTTTCAACTCCGAAAATACAAAATGAAGCTAAATCCAGAAAAATGTACATTTAGAGTAGAATCAGGGAAGTTCCTTGGGTACATAGTCAATCAGAGAGGAGTCGAAGTTGATCCAAATCAGATACAAACACCCCTCAACATGTAGTCACCAATTAACATCAAGGGTGTGCAAAGCCTCAATGGTAGAATAACAGCTTTGAACAGATTCATTTCCAAATCGTCAGACAAATGTCTTCCATTCTTCAAAATTTTGATAGGGAACAAAACATTCAAGTGGAGTGAAGAATGTGAAAAAACTTTCCAAAGCCTGAAGGCATACATGGGAAGCACTAAGCTGCTATCAAAGCGAAACATGGGAGAAGCACTGTACTTATATTTGTCAGCGTCTGAACACGCAGTCTGCTCAACATTAACATGGAAAGAAGAAAGGCGCACATAAGCTAATCTATTACGTCAGCAAGATATTTGCGGACGTAAAGATGAACTTCTCGGTTTTGGAGAAGCTGGCACTCACCTTCATCTTGTCTTCAAGAAAGCTATGACCATATTTCCAAGCTCATCTAATCATTGTAATGGCCGAACAACCACTTCGATCAGTGTTGCACAAACCAGAACTATTCAGAAGGATGGTGAAATGTGCAATAAAGCTCAAGTAGTTCGACATTAGTTATGCTCCTAAAACTGCAATAAAAGCTCAAGCATCAGTAGATTTCATTGCTAAGTTTACAAGCATCAACGAACATCGAACAATGGGAAACAATTCGAAGGCAAAATTGTTAAGAAGTTGTACGAGTTTAGTATCAAACAAGACTTCTTAGCACCTGCCCACCCACAAGCGAATGGACAAATAGAAGTGACTAACAGAACAATCCTAGAAGCAATAAAAAGAAGCTCGAAGCATCAAAAGGATTGTTGGTGTCCGAACTACCAGGCATCCTTTGGGCCTACAAAATGACAGAGAATTATGACCGGAGAAACTCCGTTTGTCCTCGCATATGGATATGAAGCAATGGTACCAGTCAAAATTGGCTTGCCAACATTCAGAACCGAAGAGTTTTGAATAGAGGACAACAATGAAGCCTTACGAGTTGGATTAGATCTTCTAGACGAGAAATGGGAAAAAGCCTCGATCAAAGTGGCAACCTACCAACAACGGATGGCAAGCTACTACAATAAAAAAGTAAAGCCCTGTACATTCAGCATTGACGTTTGGATACTCAGAAAAGTCCAGCTCAATACAAAAAGTCCAGCTCAATACAAAAAATCCAGGCGCGGGAATTAGGAAGGGCCATACAAAGTGGTAAAAATCAACTAACCAGGAACATACTGGTTGGAGGACTCAAAAGGATAAAAACTACCACGACCATGGAATGTGGAACATTTGAAGAAATATTATAAATAAGACTGCAAAATTTTGGAAACCCTTCGCCTTGTGATCAAATAATCTAATCTAGTCAGGGCATTAAAGGCGGACTAGGAGCCTATTCAAACAATATCTGACCTAAAGGTAAAGTCAGATCATGACAAAAGTATAAACAAAATAGGGAAGAGTCAGGACACATAAGTTAGACAAATAAATTCTAGTCTGATCAACCATGAACTAAACTTATAAAAGTCTAGACGTATAAGTCAGACTTACTTGTAAAAACTTTTTGCCTGGCCAACATGTCGGACCACGAAGTATACTTATAAAAAGTCTAGACGTATAAGTCAGACTTACTTGCAAAACCTTCTGGCCCAACCAACATGTCAGACCATGAAGTATACTTATAAAAGTGTGGACATATAAGTCAAACTTACTCGTAAAACCTTTTAGCCCGACCAACATGTCATACCACGAAGTATACTTATAAAAGTCTTGACGTACAAGTCAAACTTACTCATAAAATCTTGTGGCTCGACTAACATGCCGGACCATGAAGTACACCTATAAAAGTCTGGGCGTATAAGTCAGACTTACTCGTAAAATCTCCGGGCCCAACTAACAAATCGAACCACAGAATAAGCTTAAAGAAGTAAAGAAGAATCGAAAGTTTCATACAACCAAGAAACGAGTTAAAGGGCAGAAATTCAACCAAATCTAAATTACCGAGTTAGACAACATGACACCTAAAGTACGAATAACGAAATCAACATATATTTATTGTTTACAACTAGATATCATGATTAGTCTAGACGTTAGACAAGCTACGACTACAACAATTTCTAAAGACATAATTTATAAAAAAAAACACGTAGATCATAGAGGAATAAATATGAAAAAGACAAAACATAAGAGTGTCAACAAAATTTTTGTCATTCATTTCTCTATTTGGTTACATCAGGAGGAGAAGATACAACACTTGGAGAAAAAACAATGGAAGTGATGATACACCGAAACATCCTTTCTTCTACACCGTACACGTGTCATGATGATCTCAAGGAATAACAGGCCCAAGCGTTAGCCCAATACAGATCTGCCCCAAGCGGTTTCAAGTTCGTCAGATGAACCTAAATTACTACAGCTTGCTAAGCCCACATGTCTCATAGCTGTCCCCAATACCCGTAAGACCTATTAAGGCAAATATTTCGGGGATCAGCTTCGGATAGGCAAGCTAGCAACACCTTGTTTCCAACTAGGAATCAAACACTAGAGTATACGTCATACATGAAAGCTTTCATCTATGGACAACACTCTGATTGGAAACTATCTCCCGCGTATCTGGGGGCATAAATCTAACAGGGAAACTTCATTTCATAGCACAACTCCTAATTAGAGAAGAATCTCCACGAAGATCTTCTTCCCTAAACTACTTCACCGACGGCCTGGTCGAACCAGGACTCCAGCACTATAAATAAGACATTGGGTTGGTAAGCTATGGTACGCTACAAATTCTCTGTTTACAACATTAATCCTTCCTCAGATCCTTGTCTGATTTTAGTATCGGAGTGTCATCAGCCACCACAACGGTGGTCTGTGGCTCACGTGCATTCCTTGTGTAGGTCAATAGGTCAGCAGGACAAGGTCAAACAAGGAGAAAAAATCGACTACATCAGTTTGGCGTTGTCCGTGGAGATGGCAAAGTTCTTAGTCAATCACTAGCATCATCTCTTTTCAGAATTCGAGAAGATGATGACCACCATATGACGCAACAATAAAGAACAGGGGGACACGTCAAAAGCTCAGACTGGTGTTATACTACCGCTCCCAGCGGTGCCTGTAACACCAGGGCAACATGCTCACACCCCCGCGCCAGCAGCAACAACGATGGACCCCAGGATAGATCTGCTGTCATCGCAAATACAATAGATCCTAAAGCAATGGAGATTATCATTCAGTAGAACCATCCACCCATCGATGGAGATCAGGAGCTACACTTGCCTCAATCTCCAGATAACAATAAAGAGCAACCACAGGAGAGTCAAGCTCTTGCTAGTTATCACTGGACTAGAGATGGCGGCGTGGTAAACAAAAACCCAACTATTACTGTAGACAGACTCACCACACAGAAAACCCTCCACCGAGGGGGCTTATGACCCAGACGTGCTATACCGCCTCTCTGTTCCCCCGTTCATGGACCAAATCACGAACAAGGCTTTGCCAAAAAAGTTCAGCTCTCCAAAGCACGAAATCTATGATGGGATCGGCAACCCGTTTGACCACTCGCATCATTATCAACATGTAATGGCACTTAAAGAAGGTTTCGAGTCAGTGTGGTGCATAACCCTACCAGCTTGAAGAAGTCAGCGTGGACATGGTTCCACAACCTCCCGCCAAAGTCGATGGACCCGTTCAAGACGCTCGCCAAAGAATTCCTAACACGCTTTATCGGAAGCCATCGGATCAGGAAAAACACGCACTATATATTCTTCCTAAGGCAGAGGTCAAATGAAACGCTAAAGAAATACGTCATACGCTTCAATGACAAGCTGACACTCATTGATGACTGCAGCGATGACACAGCCATGACGAATTTTACCGCAGTCCTAAAAGAAGGAAAATTTTATGACTTTCACACCTTGGAAATCCCATTGGATATGGTAGAACGCTTGAAGGGCGCTCAAAGGTACATCACCCTAGAGGAAATGAGAACAGCAGAAAAGGAAAATGAAGTAAAGAAGAAACCCTCTGTTTCTAGGGACAAAAGGAGAGGAAGAGGCGGGAAGACGAAGACAGGGGCAAACGAAAGCACAATGACAACAGGTTGGACTCTGGCCGTACCAAGCCAGATATATCTTCCAACTATGTTGGATCCAGATCCATGACCCCCCCCCCCTCAATTCTAGCTTGTCAGATGTCCTTAATTCCATAAAAAACTGGGAAGATTTGAAGTAGCCCCCAAAGCAGCGCATAAACACCTCCAAATGCAACAACAACAAATATTGCTCATACCACAAAGACGGTGGCCACCACACCAATGACTACAAGAGTCTAAGGTACGAGATTGAGTACTTGATTCGCAAGGGCAAGCTGAAAGAGTTTATGGGTTTGGAGAAAAGGCAGAACTGAACCAGAGAAGAGGGAGAGGCAGTTAAAGGGATTGAGAAGGAGACTCCATGCATAATATATGTCCTTCATAGAGTCAGATCAGATGAAGAATAATCAAACAGATCCCGCAAGTAAACATTCTTTGAAATGCAGACACAACCCACTAGCAAGGACAAACACGTGTACTACTCGCGAGTGCAAAGCCCCATCCCAACCTTGACCTTCATAGATAAGGACCTCGAAGGCATCCGCGCACTATACAATGACGCTCTTGTCATTTCGGTCTCTATTGCGGTGGGAAGTGAAGAGAGCCTTGGTGAACATGGGAAGCTCTCTCAACTTCATGTTTTACAACGCATTTAGTAGAATGGACCTCAAAGAAGAGAACCTAACGTCTTTCGAATACCCGTTGATTTGATTCATCGGAGAGAAATGTTTCTCGATCGGGAAAATAAGGCTAGTGGTGGTGGCAAGAGAGCCACAACTAAGGAAGGTCTTGTTCATGGATTTCATGGTGGTAGACGCACCGTCTAACTATAACATCATTTTGGGAAGACTCTGGCTTTACCAGATGGAAGTAGTAGTCTCCACCCTTCACTAGTGTGTCAAGTATACCACTAACCACTCGGAGGGAACAATTGGGGGGGGGGAACCAACCAACGACACGAGGCTGCCACTATGCTACACTAAAGTAGATAGAATGTTCCCAGATTTAGCTAGAGCCTACCAGATAGGTTGACCAGAAGTCGAACTTGAAAATTTTGGAGAAGTCAGTCTGCTATCCTAATTGACAAAACAATCTGACTCCAGAAAATGACTCAAATGTGACAACAAAGGTACCCCGGGGAAATCACGAAGCCCTTTAAGAGTTTTGCTCAGCGACTTCGTTAAAAAAGGTGATCCACGAGCGAGGGCAAATGTACAAAAAGGGATTAAAATAACAGGCTCGGTTCACTACTCTATCAAATCACCCCGAAAGAACGACCTGCAAACGGTAATATGAGCCTAGCGACGAGCTGTAGACATCTTCGATCCGACATCCAGCCTCCAGAAGGAAGTAGAAGGACAAACAAAGGTGCCTACAAGCGACGAGACAAGTGAGGCCTCCCAATGCTTCCAAGCGAGGATGCTTATCCCATGTGCGTTACTTAGGGTGGCTCAGAGATACCACCCTAAAAAACAAAGTCGTATCTGCCAACACTTCGATCAACCATAAACTAGTTGCAGGGAATGTCTCCCGACAGACATGATGGTGCAACGTAATACCGAAGCACTGGAAAATAAATGAGAGACTCGTCCTTTGGGAGAAAGTTTGTACTTCTTTTTGACAATAAGTGAAGAAATTAGAAGATCTCGGCGAACCAATAGGGTGCTCACCTAGAGTAGGTGACCACGCATAATAGGAAGTCTTATCAAGACTCATCAGCGCAAATGTCAGAACATTCGAAGAATCCAGAGTTGGAGATCTTCCTTTAGCCTTCGAAAACCCAAAGCATATTCTTTGAGTTCGAGCATATGAAGAAACACACTTTGTAGAAGATAATGCCTACAATGATGAAGGAACACCATTATATAGACATAGTAGTTCACCAAACAAGCGCTTCAACATTAAATATCAGCATTGAATACCATATGGGGAATAAGGAGGCGGCGGTTCCCAAGGAAATCGCAAAGGACCACGTTCATTCAAATAATGATGTTGCACACAACCCCATTAATTGGGGGGAGTAATCAATACTCAACTGTCTCATGATCTATGTCGTACGCGTGTCACCATGCAATCTATATTTTACACGTGGTACCACGATTCTACGACAAGACCCAATTCTTCTTATATGGGCCCATCGGCTTGGCCCACTATTCGAGCGGCATTTTATCACGTGTGCTGACACAAGTGGTAGAAACCCTAGTCTCTCTTGACACATGAAGCACACCTATATATCACCAGCTAATTTAAGGTACCTCTTGTTTAAAGAAAGAAACTCTCATAGAAATTAGTGAAAACTAATCCGCATAACGCAATTTGTCTACGAAAGTAGGCTCACACACCTAGGACAAGTGGAGCCCCAACCTAGTCAAGCAAGCTTAGTCATTTTCAACCAGTGTTCTAAAAAATGCTAGGCGGTAGGCAGGCGGAGAACAAGGGACTAGCACCCAGAGGACTAGGCGAGGACCTAGGCGGTTATTTATTTATTATAATTTATAACTTATAAAAGTAAAACATAATAGCATATAAATTGCTTCCAATAAAAATGCAGACTCAAATTACTACAGGCTTCGGATAGGCAAGCCAACAACACCTTTTTCCAACTAGGAAACAAATACCAGAGTGTATGTCGTACATGGAAACTTCCATCTATGGACAAAACTTTGATTGGGGACTATCTCCCCCGTATCTAAGAGCACAAGTCTAACATGGAAACTTCCCTTCACAACACAACTCCTAATTAAAGAAGGATCTCCACGAAGATCTTATTCCCTAAACTACGCCACCGATGGCCTCGTCGAACCAAGACTCTAGTACTATAAATAAGACATGAGGTTGGTAAGCTAAGGTACACTACAAATTCCATGTTTATAGTATTAAGCCTTCCTCAGATCCCTATCTAACTTTAGCATCAGAGTGCCATCGACCACCACAACAATGGTCCGTGGCTCACATGCGTTCCTTGTGCAGGTCAATAGCTCAGCAGGACAAGATCAAACAGGGAGTGAAAATCGACTGCATCAAGAAGTAATAAGAGCATCACTACTAGGAATGCTCGGATGAGGGTGAACAATGATATTAGCAGCAGAAGAAGTTGGAGTTTTCTTTTTAGTAGCAGCAGTAGACGATGGTGTAGGGTTGGACGGATGAGGAAATGATTGTTCTTCATCAATCAGATCACTTAGGGGATCTGAAGCAATTCTTCATCGTCACCAGCGTCTTCGAAAACCTGGTTAGCCTTACAACGATATCTAGTCAGATCGAGGCCCTCATCCGCATCCAAGAAATTGATGAGGTCAATTTGACCATCAACGATCCTTTTCCAATTTGCCACTTCTGAAATATTCAGTTTATCCTTGACTGCTGCAAACTTGTTCTTTGTTGAAACGAATTTTCCTCAACAATGGTTAGCCTCACAGAAGCATCCGACATAGCATCAGTAAGCTAAGTCTTTAACCGCACCATCCGTTTCTCAGCAAACTTACGACTAACGGATTGCTCAGCAGTAGAACGCATGGCTTCATCATGACAAACCTTTTCAACGAACAACTCCTTCTCAACAACGTCTAGCTGATCACAAACTCTATTCAACTCAGTCTTTGAAGCCTCAAGTTCAGCACCTAACAGCCCCCACTTCCTTCAATGAAGCCCGAGCAATCTCAACTGCTTTCTTCTGCTCGGCCCACTGCACTTTCAGCATGTCAAACTATCAAAAAACGTGGGAAAACACCAATGCCTACCCTGCCATCTTCCTTTCAAGAGAGGCCACCCGACCATGCGCAACTTGGTAATCCGACCCCATTACCCCAACATAAGTGAGGTGATTCATCCCTTCCATTATCTATTTGAGACCATGGTCGAGATGACTACTAGGCTCCCGTGCAGGCATTAGAGCCCTCTCAATCAACTGCCTATGCAATTCGTTGATCAGAACATGCACTATCATGCACGTTAATATCTGTAAACCAACAAATGTTTTCATTCGATTTAGTGCAAATGTCTTCAAGGTTGGGCTCCTTCCAACCAATAAGTGGATGGACTTGGGGACTAGGGAGTACTAAAGTCCTATCCCAATCACCGAAAGAACGACCAGAATAACAATTGATGATACATAAAAATGATCACACGCCCAAGCCGAACACATGTCATGATGATATCAAATAACTACGATCTCAAGCATCGACCCAATACAGATCCTGCCCAAGCGGATCTAAGCCCGCTCAACTTCAGTCCTCCAAAGAGACCGGGACTCTCACAAACATGTTAGGCCCACACATCTCACAACTATCCTCAATACCCATAAGTCCTCTTTAGGCAAGTATCTCGAGAATCAACTTTAGACATGCAACTATAGTTGCTCTCTACTTCCAACTAGGAAGCAAACACTAGAATATCTTCCACACAGGAAAACTCTCTTTTACGGATACTCTTAGATTGGGAACTATCTTCCGTGTATCTAGGAGTGCAAAGATAACATGGAATTTCCCTCCTACAACACGATTCTTAATTAGAAAGGGATCTCCACGAAGATCTCCTCCCTGAACTACGCCTATGATGGCCTGATTGAACCAGTACTCCTTGCACTATAAATAAGACATGAGGTTGGTAACTAAGGTACACTACAAATTCCCTGTTACAACATTATACTTTCCACAGATCCCTGTCTAACTTTAGCATCGGAGTGCCTTCATCCATCCCACGGTGGTCAGCTCACATGCGTTGCTTGTGTAGCTCAAGATGTCAGCAGTAACAAGGTCAAAGCATGGAGCAAAAATGGGCTGCTGATGCAATGATAACAGAAAAACCAATCTTGCCTTTCTCTTTAAAGTAATAGTGTTAGAAGTGGGATATACAGCTGCAGTAGAAGTGTGATACGCAGGCGGCGAAGCAGGCAATTCTGCTGTGTCCTCAACATGAAAAGGAGAAGAAGAAGGAGGAGATTTAGAACTCTGACCACTTTCACTGACCTCTACATCGTACAGTGGATTGAAGTCAAAGTTAGCTACGGTGTTCGTGGTATTTGGATCCTTCAACTGGTCCATAGCAAGCTAAAGCATCTTATTGTTGAGCAAACAAGGGTCATCATCAGACTACTTGGCAAAATCAGACATGCCATAATATGAGCCTCTTCTCACGCTCATCCAGTGGACGGGTCACCTTTTTCTTACTCCTTTCCGGAGCTTGATTTATCTCCTCAACCTCTTTAGCAGATAGGCGACCCTTTTCCCTATCTTCCTTTCTAGACAACCTCGGACGGGGAGCAGTCCGAGTAGAATCACGAAAAGAACTAGCAAGCTGTTTTTTCTTGGGAATATGGTCAGTGTTTATTGCCAGTTGCTTCAACGATTGGCGGGCTTAGGAAACTTCTTTTTCCTAGTGGCCAAACTAGCACCACCAATGCTATAAAAGCATTTGAAATCCATAAACCTCCAGTCAGAGTAACTTTCCCATCAATGCTAGCATCACAAACACCAACAGGACCAGCACGAGCAATGATCTCAGCAACTCGAGCTTCAATAAGCACTGCATGTTTCGCCTCATTCATAGTGTACAAGCCACTAAATTCAGCAACATTCATAGCGGGGAACAACTCCACAATAACTCAAGGAAACCTTAAAAAAAACTCACAGATTTGTCTGCTCATGTGCAGACAAGTGCAAATCTTTCCACTTCCTGGACACACGAAAAGACCTCATAATCTGCTGACCCTGCAACTTGAAGTAGCTAGAGCTAATGGATGCGTAAAACCAGAATCTCAACCAACCCCATAATCGTCATTGAGATTCCCAAAATAGGCAGGAGTACGAAGAAATCACATATTATTACTGCTTACAACAAGCCTCGCCACAACGTGCAGAGTTTTGGTAGTCAGAGGAATCCCAGAGATAATGGCTCTTGCACAAGTCGAAACCATCACTATCCAGCCATTAGGACCCATTTTAGCATGAGCAATGTCCAAAAAGTCCAAATGCACCCAGAAGATCCCCGGAACAAAAAATGTAAGCCCTGATTGAAACATGTTAGGCTACAATGCAATATAATCAGGCCTTGGACGACAAGGACTCTCGTCATGCCTGGGCAAAACAATCTCAAGGTCAGATGGTAGTGAGAAGTCATTGCGAACAAGGTCCAAAGTCGCTTGTGACGCCTTCTTGGGCAAGAAGAATGCCTCGCACACATCAAGCACCTCAGCGCTTAGCATCCTGACAGTAGACATGAAAACATAATTTTGCAAAGGAGAAAACGAAGAAGAAAAAAAACAAGTAAACTTTGATATCAAAGATAGCGTAAAGAAATAAACATAACTCGCATGCCCCCTTTTATAGGGTTGTACTACAAAAAGACCACTAATGGGAAGATGTGCGACATATGATGGCTGCATGAAATCCCAAAAGTTGCATCAAAACGAACAGGCAAACGATACATCAGAATAACAACCGAATCGACAATTGTTAATGGCATTAAATGCAATGCAATTATGAAGTCGAAAATCCAACCACCATAGAGTTAGTGGCCATGAGGGGGAAGTAGCTGATGATACATCAAATAAGGCTCTCATCACGGCCGCACACTTGACAAAGATCGTCCATCACTAGGATCTAGTATTTTAGTTAAAACCCAACTCATAAAGCCCAAAAATGCAAATCCAACAACTAAAGCACAAAAAGCCTTCCATAACTGATCATAATCAAAGGTCTGGATCCAGGCCCAATGAGTTTGTCCCTTAAAGAAGAAATATGTTACGAGGAGACAAGTCATGGCGAGAATCATTCCTCCAAGGACGTATCTCAATGAAGGAAGAGACTGTTACAAATAATGCCCTCCTTCATCACACCCCACTTGCTTAAGTCATGCAGAGAATTAATAATAAACATTATATAAGGTAAAGGGAATATTCAACTAAGGTATGCAATTTTTACTGAACTTTGTCCAGATTAAGCTATCTCTCCTACAGATTTACTGACTTAAGCATCAGAGTGTCTTCGGGCACAAAAAAGAAATCTTTGACAATCTAACCCTTGTTTTGCATGACGGATCTTTATGTGGCATGATTTGGACGTATCGTTTTCTATTAACAGAAACATAAAAAATATACTACAATTATTGAGTCAACAAATTCTTTAAACATAACTAAGGAAATTTAGCTAACTAAATATTTCATAAATTGAATTTTCCAAACCTTTATTCTGATTTGTGATTCGATGAACCCCCACCCCAAGTCCAAATTTTAACAAGACTTAACAATCTCGGTTATTGAATGTTTTTCTCAAATCATAATATTCTCTCCAATTTTCTTTCCCTATTTATTCTCAACTCTCTTTCTTCATCTTCATTACATAAACTCACATCTATATACACAAAAAAGCCCGACAAGGAACATGGAAAACTCTATAGAGAATTACAGATGACAAAAATTACATAAATGCAAATGATGAAAAAATAACAATAAGAGTTGAATGTCTTAATTTTTATTTAAAATTATCAATTATTTTGCCAAATTGAAGGCCTGGAAAAATTTTTGAATGCATCCAAATTTTCTCTCATGTATTTTGTAGTTCATGCATTTTATTATTTGTAGAGTCCGTTTGTTTGTTTCTAGAATTACATAGACAAGATGAAGAGGGACGGAGGAGAAAGTGGAGATAAAATAAGACAAAAAAATTGAAGAGAATATTGGATTATTTTTTAGATAACCTTTTTAAAAACTTGAGATTCCTAAAGTAGTCAAAACAATCCAATGGTTGAGATTTTTAGTGTGACCTAGAATTACCACAAGGGTCTGCAAATTCAGACTTTCCCCTAAAACTTATCATGTATATAAGCCGAAATTCTAAATGTCGAGGAAACGAGCGAGGGAAATGAGGTGGCGAGGTGAAAGTCGTTCATTTCCCTCGAGATGCGTGTGAGACACACGCATCTCGAGGGAAATGAACGGCTTTCACCTCGCCACCTCATTTCCCTCGCTCGTTTCCTCGCACATTCCCTCGACATTTAGAATCTGATATTTGAAAAAGCTATTCATCCGAGATAAGTGACTTCCTCGCGGCAGCCCTGTCCACACCAGTAAGTTATTTTCTACAGTGTTTGGATTTATTTAAACATAAACATAACTGGACTATGTTAAGGGTCAAGATCAAGAGCTATGGTTTTTACTTATATATTTATTTTGATTTTACCATCAATTGCACGACTTTCTAAACACTTAGGATTCAGATTTAATGGTCATGACATAAATAAGAGCCCTTCTAGGGAGCGAGGGATGGGTAACCATCGATCTTCCTTGAGATAAGCAATGCCGTATATCTCGAGAAAATTTCTCTTATCTCAAGGAGGATGGGTGGTCTCGCTCCCTAGAATTTCTGTGTAAATAAACATTTGCTATATAAAATTTAGTGTTTTATTTCCTTCTCAAATATTTCCAAAGTTGAGAACTAACCATAGTCATGATCTTCACTACGCCAATCCACATCCGGAAAAAAAAAATTGAGCTTTTTTATTTATCCCATGACATACAAAGCATAGAAAGAAAAAGATATACAAAGCAAACCATAAAATTAAAATGTTACATGTTACATGTTACATGTGTGTGCTTTAGAGACAAATTGTAAGGTTGTGTTTGGCTGCTAAAATTCAATTCTATGAAATTTGTGAGGTTCACATATGTCTAAGGCTAAGTTGATCTAAATGTTATAACCATCTATCATCAAATCTAAATTTCTTCCACCATTGATAAAAAAATAATAATAAAAATAAAATATAAAATTTGGTAATAAATGGTCCTCCACATTTAATCAAGTTAGGCTTAAAAATATGTGGTGCCACGAAAATTTCATAGAATTAAACTCCGTGCAACCAAACTTACCCCAAATGAACTCGATAAATCAAGATCAATTTTGGCGAGTGGGACTGGAAAAAGTAGTAGAGGGGGAGATCTTTTATGAGCATAAAGGTTTGAGAACAAGTTTAAGACTGATATAATACTATTTAGATTTAAAAAAGACATAGAACGAGTTTAAGATGGACACATAACTATTTAAAATGAGATGGCGGATGTCTCATAAATATAATTGCTATGTTTCTGGTGGCCATGGCTCAATTTTGTTACCCAAGGTGGGAGTTAAACCTTTTTTTTTTAATCACTCGTTGTTGCACCTACAGAGTAAGCGGTGCGCCTAATGACGAGGGGACAGGAAGGGTAGTTGGTTTAAAATGTGGGGCAAGCCATTGCCAAGTCAGTAGGCACTGCGAGCCTTTGGGCGGGGAAACAAATCCCCACTACAAGCCATTGTTCTCAACTGCTGAGGAACAAAAGGAATAGCCAATTGACTAAATAAAGCTAATGGTCCTCACTTAGCTGACTATTATAGATCCTGCAAGGCTATCAAATTGTAAAGCAACGATTCTAGCTGGCCTCGGTCGAGCGCCTGAGTGGCAGCCTGGACGCTCCTTGGCACGTGCGCCTGGGAGGGTCCAAGGCACGTGCATGATGAAAATTGGAGGGAGTTTCAGCAGACAATGAAGCAACCCTTATTTTCCCCCAAAAATCAAATTTGGTTTTGGTTTTTGGCTCCATCGCATCCTCCCTCCCCATCGTCGACTCCACCGAGAGAAGAATCGAGAGAAGAAGCTCCCCATCGCACGAAGAAACCAGAGAAGATAAGATCTAGGGTTTTTGGCTTCATTTCTTCTTGATTTCTTCTTGTGGAGTTCTAGATCTAGATCTAGGGTTTAATAAAACTACAAATTTGAGAAATTAAAGTTCATATTGCAAGTTATTTGAGATGCATCTCATTTTTTCTATACGAAGATTTTTTTTTCTTTTTTTGTGTGTGAGTTTTAAGAGCAGTAGTTTTTTAAGTTCTAATTTTCTTGTTTTCAGCAAAAATAACTGGTTTTAACTGATTTATTATTGATGGATCTCTTTTTTTTTTAGTTATGTAGAACTGAATTTACATCAGTAATGGGGAAAGTTGCTGCAGTCCCATTTTGCCTAAGCTGATCAATTGACTCTTTTACACATGGATCTTCTAGTGTTATCTTTGTCATGATTTCAATTAATATGTTATCAATGTTTTTCATTAACTTCTATCTTAATCTCTCCAATGCATGCATGAAGTCCCAAACCTCAACTTCTACTACCTACAAACTGCAAGCTTAATTGCACTTACAATGACAAAGCTGCAAATGCATGTTATGTATATACTATATACTGTAAGAGTTCTTCAAGCTTAGTTGCACTTACTTTTCACCGTAAGAGTTCTTTTCAAATATATACTCATCTAAGCTAACACACACCTATTTCGTTAGGGATGGTAATGGTTAGATTTGAAATCATATTTTTTGCTAATGATATTTTCAAATATATACAAGTAGCCATTGTTGATTTTCTGAACAGCTTATTGGTTTTGTGCTTGATTTCAGTACTCGGTTCAAGATTTACTCTTCAAAACGTATTACTTTAAGAATTTAATTCATGGCAATAGTACTAGAGTACTTGAATGTATTTTTGGCTATGAGTGTTGTTGCTTTCTGTCAAAATAGAAAGCATTCTGGCCATGAGTGTTGTTGCTACTTGAAAAGAGCATTCTGTCGAAATAGAATTACATGGTTTTTTTTTTTCTCTGTATTTCTGGCTATGAGTGTTGTTGCTTTCTTCTCTTAAAATGGGAAGTACTTGAATGTATATATACTACTTTAGAGATTGAATGGGTAGTGTTTCTTTATATATACTTTAATACCTAGTGTGATCTGATCATAAATTTAATCAAGCCTGCCTCATTAAAATATTCAAATAACCTTTTATGGATTCAGATGTTTGTACATATATGTATTAGGTTTAAGAATTCAAGATGGTGTCTGCAAGATGATTTGGTCAAAATATTGGGGAAAAATGGAGTTTGAACACAAAGCCAAGTAGTAGATAACAGAGTTTACAAGTATTTTAACATTGAACTTGGACAATATTCTCTGACTTGGACGAGGACTAATTGATGCGGTGCAATGACTACAATATATATATATATATATATATATATATATATATATATATATATATATATATTTATGAATTTTGGATGGTTTTGGGTGAATTTGAAGCAAAGCCGCGAATATGCTTCTCTATACTAGTTTTAGTTTTTTGAAAAATGCATCCTTTATCGATTTTTTTATCGTATGCAGGAGAGGTTTAACTGTTGTTCGTGACCTTAAGAAGCCTGAAGTGGTTCTCATAGTTCCCAAATCGGCTTTGACGACAACAGAGAGTCTCACATCCAAGGATCATATGCTCGCTTGTTGCGTTATAAGACAAACACATCTCTCGTCTACTCAGTTAAATTGAAATTTTCTCTAAAATTTTTAATGGGGGTTTTCCAGTTATGCTAATTAATGTTTGAACCAAAGTTCTCTCCCTCTCTACTTGTAAGTTTCTATTTCTATCTCCCAAGTCTTTCCTCTGTAATTTCTTTTTATTTTCAATATATAAAACATGCATTATTGTTTATCTTCTTCTTTTCTTTCAAAAATTTCTAAGATCTATTCTTGTTGAACATCCCGTTATACTAGCTCGCACCTAGTATCGTCACCGTTCTCTCGAATAGTTTACAGAAATGTCTTTTGAAAATCTTGTTTTATTTACAATAGTGGATTATTTTGTTTGTATGTTTTTGTTTTTCTATCTTCTTTTCTCTCCTGTTATGCGTTTTCTATCTCTAAAATCCCTCAAGCTATTAGTTGTGCATTTATGTTATAACAGTTGTTATATGTTATAACACATATTTCAGGAATGGATAGTGTAGAAGATAATGAATTGATGGAAAATGATGAAAATTTAGAAAAGATAATGGATCCTACAGAAGGGATGCAGTTCAACATCATTGATGAGTACCAACGATATTTTCATGATTATGGTAATAAAATAGGATTTCTAGTGAAAATAAAGAATACGAAAAAAGATGAAAATGGAAAACCTATATTCATTACGCTTGCATGTGGTCGGCCTGCGAGCATGAAAGTCAATCAAAAAAATGTTGTAAAAAAGCATGGTACAACTAAATGTGGTTGTTTGGCTAAAATTAGAGGTAAAATACGCTCTGATGGAACAGTGTCAGTGACAAAAGTAACACTTGATCACAATCATGAATTGAGCCCCGAAAAATCTAGATTTTATCCGAAAAATAGAGTTATGAGCTCGTATGTGAAGAAGAAATGATAGGGCGGGTATTAGGCCAAATAAGAGTTTTAATTCATGTGTGGTTGAAGCTGGTGGTCATGATATTCTGCCTTTTTCTCAAAAAGATTGTTACAATTATCTAGATAGAATGAGGAGGTTGAGGCTTGGGGAAGGGGATGCGGAGGCCATTCATAACTACTTCCAAAAAATGCAAGCTAACAATGCTGATTTCTTTTATATGTTTGATTTGGACAATAAAGGTAGATTGAGAAATGTCTTTTGGGCTGATGCATGGAGCAGAGCAGCTTACAAGGAGTTTGGAGATGTTGTTACCTTCGAGACTACATACTTAACAAATAAGTATGAAATGTCATTTGCTTCTTTTGTTGGGGTGAACCATCACGGTCAGTCAATTATTTTAGGATGTAGATTGATATGTGGTGAGACCATTGAAGAGTTTGTTTGGCTTTTCCAAACTTGGTTTGTGTGTATGAATGGCAATGCTCCGACGGCTATAATCACTGATCAAGATAGGCAATGAAGAGGGTCGTTGAATTTGTATTTCCCAACACACGACACAGATGGTGCTTGTGGCATATTATGAAGAAGTTGCCTGAAAATTGTTCGGTTGTAATCAATATGAGGCAATAAAATTTGCAATGCAAAGAGCAGTTTACGATTCCTTGTCTCATGAAGAGTTTGAAGTAAATTGGCATGGTTTCATTGAGAAATATTGTCTGCAAGAAAATGATTGGTTGAGAGGATTATATCTTGAAAGAATGCGTTGGGTGCCAACATATCAAAGATCTACTTTCTGGGCGGGGATGTCTTCAACTCAAAGGAGTGAAAGCATGAATGTTTTTTTTATGGTTATGTAAATTCGAAGACCACTTTGAAGCAATTCGTTGAACAATATGAGAATGTACTACGAAGTAAGGTTCAAAAGGAAACTGAAGCGGACTTTAAATCGTTTAACCGACAAATCCCTTGCATTACTCCTTATGCAATAGAGAAAACTTTTCAAACTGCCTATAGTACAAAAAAATTTAAGGAGTTCCAAGAAGAGATAGCAGGGAATATATGTTGTACAATTCTTAGTGAAGTTGTAGATAAGAGTGGCTTTGAGGTATACACTGTTAGACAAGACTTGGTGATAGGAGATAGACAACGTTCAGTCAATTATATAGTATAGTTTAACGTTGTCAACTTCAATATCAAGTGTAATTGCCAATTGTTTGAGTTCAAGGGGATATTATGCAGACATGTATTGAAAGTATTGTTTGAAAGAGATATTCATTCTGTACCAGATAAATATGTTCTTCGGAGGTGGAGGAAAGATGTGAAAAGGGCGCATACAAATGTTAAGATTGTTTATTCAGATTGGGGAATGAAGCCTGAAAATCAAAGGTTTGACAAGATGTGCAGTCACTTCAATGAAATGGCCGACTACGCCGCTGAGGATGAAAAGAAGACATGCCAAGTTCATGAATGGATCACTTTAAAAATGGAGCAACTCAAAACTGATGATGGCGATGAGGATGTTGATTCACATGGGTTATTTGAAATTGGCTCCAATACTACTAGTTCTAGGATGCAATCCAACATTCATAGTCCATTACCGGTTCATAGCAAAGGCCGACGATCTAATTCAAGGATGCAATCCACAGTCAGAAATTTTTTGTAAAAAGATACAGAAGAAAAAAAACAAGCAAATAAAGATGAAGCCCTTGAGAAGAATGCGGTATGTTTTGCAATATGTTTTTTATGAGTATTTAATTTTTTAAGTCGAGAATATTAAATTTTATGTACACGCCATTTGTAGTGTTGTTCCCAGATTGGAATTGAAGGGTCAGAATATTTGACACCTCATTCATTAAATTCAAATACACAGGTTTGAATTTAATATATTTACTGTCGCGTACTATCACTTATGATTTGTATTTGTCAACTTGAAGGATGAAACAATGGGGTCACAATCTGGTATTCCAATCTCATTCATGGATCAATATTTTTAATTGATGTCACAAGTATATAAACCAAGGGGTCACACTATTTCTTTGTACTGTTGTTATTTTTGCAGTGCAATTATATATATCTATATATATATTTTATTTATTTATTTATTTATTTTATTTTTATTTGCAGCCACCACCTTCAAGATGAGTTGCTAAAAATGATGAGTTGCTGAAAATTAAAATGTTGTGATGATGCTGAAAATGTTGTGAAGATGTTGAAAATGATGAGTTTAAGTAGTGAAAATGCTGAATGCTGAAAATGAATGCTGAAAACTCTGAATTTGCTGAAGTTAAGTGGTTGAATTTGCTGAAAACTTTGTAAATTCTGTCAAACTTTGTTAAGTGGTTGAATTTGCTGAAAATTTGATGCTAAGTGGTTAAGTAGTTGAATTTGCTGAAACTTTGTAAATTCTGTCAAACTTTGAAAGTTTGATATCGAAGTTAAGTGCTTGAATTTGCTGAAATTTTGATGCTAAAGATGCTACAGATTTGTTTGATATCGAAGTTAAGTGGTTGATTTGTTTGAATTTGCTGAAAATTCTGTGTATTTGATGATAAAGATGCTGAAAATTTGATGCTAAAGATGCTGAAAATTCTGTGTATTTGATGCTAAAGATGCTACAGCTAGAGCATTTTTTTGGCTATTCATCTATTGTGATGCGAAGAATAAGTTTTTTCACTAGAAGTTTTTTAGCTAGAGCATTCATCTATTGTGATGCCATAGCATTCTTAGTACACTAGAAGTTTTTTCAAATCATGAATAAGTTTTGCATAGCATTCTTAGTACCATAGCATTTATCTATTGAGATGCCAAAGAAGGATTGTAACCACCATTGTTCTGAACAATCCTAAGATTCAGCAACTTGTGATGGAAACAAATGGGATGGAACTGCTCCTCACAATTTTCTGAAGCTTCTAACTGTCAGAACTAAGGATGAAAATGGGAAGCATCACCTATTTTTGTGAACTAAGACTCCACAGTCCTAATTTTTTGCACAAATCAACAACCAAATTTTTTTTTTTATATAACACAAATCAAATTTAATCAACCATCAAAACCGTTAGGCAACTATGTGCAATACAAAACAAGCGCATTCGGGTAAGACCCTTTCATTCACACGTAATTTCATCAAACACCTTTTCATTCAAAACCAAATAACACAAAACAAAATGCACAAAGAAACTCTAAGTTCCATCATAACTTTATGTATATGTTACAGTACATTACACATCTTTACATCATTCGATCAAGAACTTAAGAATTACTAGTACAATTAAAATAATAATTACTATTATTAAAGTGATGATTAAGTCCCTCGTAAAAGCCCAATGATCATTGACTTGAGCGTTAACTTTGACATCTTCGTTGTTGTTTAATTCTTCAGGGTTTTCTCTCGCCTCTTTTGAGCGAACCCACATCCCGTATGATCTTTCAGCTTCGGCAACTGACATAAACCCTTTATAAACAACACTGGGGTACCCTGACACCGCAGATAAACATGTTGGCCAATCCAGATATACTCCGGGTCTACGACCACGATAGACGACATATGCCTGTGAATGCCATTCCTGCATTTAAAAAAAATTCAAAAAAAAAATCATTCTCACGGCTTTGCTTCAAATTCACCCAAAACCATCCAAAATTCAAAAAAATATTCATTCTCACGACATCAAAGCCATCAAATCGAATAGAGAAGATGAAAAACAGTCATTGTGTGATGAGGGAGACTGTTCCCTCCCTCCTTAAATTTCAGCCCCAATTCGATTTTAGCCCCAAAATAATACACTAATGCATTTCTGTAAACTATACAAACAAAAGAACTACTGTAAATAAAACAAGATTTTCAAAAGACATTAATTTCAAATAACTTGCAATATGAACTCACATTCAAAAAAAGAAAAGAAAAAAAAATCCGCGTATAGAAAAAATGAGATGCATCTCAAATAACTTGCAATATGAACTTTAATTTCTCAAATTTGTAGTTGTATTAAACCCTAGATCTAGAACCCTACAAGAAGAAATCAAGAAGAAATGAAGCCAAAAACCCTAGATCTTACCTTCTCTGGTCTCTTCGTGCGATGGGGAGCTTCTTCTATCGATTCTTCTATCTGTGGAGTCGACAATGGGGAGGGAGGATGCGATGGAGCTTCTTCTTCGATGGGGAGGGAGGATGCGATGGAGCCAAAAACCAAAACCAAATTCGATTTTTGGGGAAAAATAAGGATTGCTTCATCGTCTGTTGAAACTCCCTCCAATTTTCATCATGCATGTGCCTTGGACCCTCCCAGGCGCACGTGCCAAGGAGCCTCCAGGTAGCCACCTAGGCGCTCAACCCAGGCCAGCTAGAATCGTTGATTGTAAAGATATCGAATCTATATATGTTGGGTCACACTGTCTCAATTTTCCTACTTAGAACATCTTCAAGGGTAAAAGTTAAAATGGGGGATGAATCATTCCCAATTTTAATTAAAAACTAAATTTAGGGTTCCTCCACTCCAACCACATTCCCTATTTTAACTTTTTCATCATTATTTTAATATATCTTCAATTTTTTATACCAATTTAATTTCAATTATACTATTATTAATTTCAACTTAATATAATTATATTAATTAGTTTCAATTATATTATTATAATATTATTAAATATATAAGAGAGGAAAGTATTATTAAATATTTACTTAAATATTTATTAACTTAAATATTATTAAATATAATATTATTAATTTCAAATTAAAGAAGGGGGAAAAGTAGTTGAGGATTTATTTTATTATTAAATGGATTTCAGGAGATGGTTAACTTTCCCCTAGATTTAGGGAAAAGTTGAGCCAAAAACAATTATAGGGATAGTTAAAGGGATGGTTGGAGGGCTATTATTTTCAATCATTTCCTAAAGGGGATGATTGGAGATGCCCTTATGTACTTGAGTTAACTTAGTACTTAAGCTATATTTTTTATAACCATTCAAGCCCTACTTATGTACTTGAGCTAATTTATAATCAAAAGATACAATGCAAGTTCTAGACAGTGCAAATCAATGGCATATTCAACTTAGATTCTGTGGAGAAAATTTTGCCAATATATTTTTACTCCATTGTCAAGCATCCATAGTTCAATAAAAGGCAACAATACACGAATAACAAACAGAAGTATAAAATGATAATATAAAATTATTGTCAATATCAGTGACTCATAGAAATAATCCCAAGCACGTACTACGTAATGAGAATTTTAGCTAACAAGAAAACCGGATGCCCGTGTTTGTTTGTTTTTTTTTTTTTTTTATGCATGACAGAATCAACAAAAAATGGATTGTTATCATAACTGTACTACTCATTAATTAATATATTTTGGAGAAGAAAACAACAGAGAAATGTTTATAATTAATCTCTTTTGATTCTTTCAATGGGGTCAATTAGATATTGGCAAAATATATAGTTTATTGTCCATGCAAAAAGCAAAAAATATGCATAAAAAAACTGGGTTGAATTGTCAATTATTCACACAGCCAGATTTCATGACCTCAAGAAAGCTTAAGATATTTGTTGTGGGGAAGAACGTGTATAAATAGCCCCCTCTCCTACTCATTTGAACACGCGCCATCTTCCCTCACTTGATAAATCATACATTGTAATATTAATATTAGATACGCAGAGACAGCAGTAATGGCAACAATCTTTTGATAGTTCATACTATTGTAATATTAATATTAGGGTGTGTTTGGTTGCATGGAATCTTATGCCATAGAAATTTATGAGGGGATCACTGCATTTTAGGCTAAATTGATATATCACTCCACATTTACCATTTGACCGCCATTTGATTTTGTGATCAATGGTAGAAATGGAAGTCCCATAAATATGGGAATCTCACTTCTTGGCTCCCCCAAGGCATGTGATTCCCATGTTCATGAGACTTTCATATTCACCATTGATCACAAAACCAAATGGTGGATGTGGAGTGATATATCAATTTAGCCTAAAATATAGTGGTCCCCTCATGAATTCCCATAGCATAGGATTCCATGCAACCAAACACACCCTTAGATACTACTGTAATACCTTCTTTTGGTAACACTAGTTCTAAGCTTTTCTGCTTTGGCAACTGCAGCAGAGACAGGGACTGCAACCTTCTATACTCCTCCATACACTCGTAAGATCTCGTACAATTCATCACATAGTATTTGGTTTGCAAAAACCAATTTTATGTCATCACATAATGGTATTGGTTATTGACTAACAAATTTCATCTAACATTTTTGAAAAGACAAACTTACTCTTGCTTAATTTTACAAACTGAAAAAAAAAATTAACTACTAGCAAAAAAAAAAAACAACAAAAAGAGATTAAAAAAGAGAGAGAAAGAAAGAACAAAAATAATATAAATAAAAAAAAATAGTCGGTGGGATTGTGGGAATAAAAAAACAAAAGATTTTAATTTGAAAAATTATGTGAGGGTAGATTTGTCAATTTAAGAAAATTGGATGAAATTTCATAGTCAACACCCTTAAACATACGATGATGGGTATTAGACTGGAATACTAAACTAAATAGGGGTCAAATAGTAATAGATATAAACTAATGGAGGCCAAATGAGAAATAACCATTTAATTATTTATAAACAAAATCTAAAGGTGAGTAAAAAGTTACAAAATGATATTGTGTCATTTAAATGAAAAATACTATTACATTTTTTTAGAATATTACTCACCATACTTCATATTTTTTACAATAAAATCCAACCCCTCTCAAACACTTATTAATTATACTTGAGCTCATACGATAATTTATTTGAGATACGATAATTTATTTGAAGCCCCCAAATTATCTATAAACATTAAATAGATCCTTTCATCTACTTTTTAAATTTCCTATTTTGGCCTTAACATTTCATATTTTTTACAATCAAAATAAGGTTCTCTCGAATATTGATTAATTATATCTGAGATAATTTATTTGAAGCCGCCCAGTTATTTATAAACTATAATTAAACTTTACAATAGTGATTACAATATTTTACTCCATAATATTCTGTAACTTTTTAGCTAATTAAATTTAAAATTAATTTAGTCAATTTTGTACTTCTTATCAAATTTTTAGAATAAGATAAAAAAAATATTGAATATAAGCGCAAATAGAGCTCGACCACACCCTAGTGAGTTTTAAAGTACACTCTCATTGTCCATGCACATGAACACCTTGATATTAGCTTTTAGATTGAGCAGTTCTACATGGCGAGGAAATGAGTGAGGGGAGGGAGGTGGCAAGGTGGGGACTGTTCACCTCTCTCGAGATGCGCGCGTAAAAATCAATGGCATGCATCCCGAGGGAGGTGAACGATCCCCACCCCGCCACCTCCCTCCCCTCGCTCGTTTCCTCGCCCACTTCCTCGACATTTAGAATTTCTGTTTTAGATTAGATGAAAATAAAGATTAGTTCATATAGAGCAAATAGAGTTCAGAAATCAGTATCAAGAGCAGACTGACGCTTGAAAATGTGTGTTACAATTAAATTCCTTGAGCACATTTTAAGTTTCAATAGCAAACTTGACACACATTCTTTTTACTTCATTTATACTTTGTAGCTTCGGCATGCAATGGGTTAAAAATGGTGTCATGATAGCTGCAGCCAGTGATGCTTTCTGGAATGGCGGATCTGCTTGTGGAAGGACACTCAAGGTAAAATGTGTCACTGCTACTAACTTGGGGGTTCCCCATCCTTGCAAAGGAGATGGTACTGTTGTGGTAAGGATCGTTGATTACTGCCCAGCTGGGTGTTGTGGTACTATTGACTTGTCTCAAGAGGCTTTCGCCTCCATTGCTGACCCTGATGCTGGAAAGATCAGCATTGCCTTCCAAAGGTACAATTAAAAAGCATCATGTATACGACATATCAACTTGTAAATGTTTCAACCCTTTTGGAATCATTTCATATATTATCAGTATACAAATTTACTTTTTTTCTTCCTTGAATTGCAGGTTACGAAGGTATGGAGCTTCCACTATGTATCATAAATAAGTCTAGATCACCAATCTCCTTGAAATAAATAATTTGGACTCAAGTATTTCGTAGTGTAATTTTTCTTGTGTTTCTGTGTGAATCTGGAAATAATTGAAGCCTTTCCGTTGTATTGTTTATGCAAACGCGCGGAGAAAGGACTGCAAATTTATATTATTGCAAAACAAAGAGAAAGTTGATGTAATATATGAAGAGCTTACATTCTATATGATTAGTTTGTCCGTCTTTAATGATAAAATACAATGGTAATTAAATTAACGGAATGAAATCTCAAGAACTAGCCCCATAACTATTGTCTCAAGCTCCAACAATCTATCTTACAATTCAAATAGCTTTTTTACTATTTATGAACAGTGATTTGAGTCTGTTTGTCCTACGTGGCACATGTTATGTTAACTAGGGTATTACACGTGCCTTCGGCACTTCTATTATTTTTTCTTATATGACTATTTATGTCTCCAAATTACTCTATCAATTTTATCTTAAAGAAGAAATACAAATAATCTATTATTGAAATACTATGCAACGCATATCCTAGAGACATAAATTAGAGACAAAAAACAAAATCATGGGTTTGAAGAGAAAATACCTAATTACAAAGATAATGGGTTGAAGTTGGAGATGGCATAGAAGCAACCTGCAGTAATTTAGACAAATAAAATTTTTTTAAGAGACCATAAGCATCACGGTTAAAGTAAATAAGATACCATA
Source organism: Berberis thunbergii (assembly GCA_003290165.1). Lineage (NCBI taxonomy): Eukaryota > Viridiplantae > Streptophyta > Magnoliopsida > Ranunculales > Berberidaceae > Berberis > Berberis thunbergii. The sequence continues at coordinate 210,545 of QNQO01001348.1, read as the reverse complement.
AGCATCATGCTTAAAGTAAATACCCGATTTGTATGTAAGAAACGTTGGCTACTATTTTCACATGAAATTTTAAAAATTTTGTGTAAGAAACAAATAAAGAAAAGAACTTGTAAATAAAAACATGAAGAGTGCACATTTGCATCAATAAAACCATGAAAATAGTATAATAGGTAAACAAAATGAAAAAAAAAAAAATTATAAACTATCTAAACAATGAACCCATATCATACAGACTTAAATTACATGAAAATGCATATGAAAATTTAAATCGTAAAAATTATTCATAGCCATATCATAGAACTTTAGTGCATACCTCGGAATTTGTAATATCATAAAGGGTGCATGAACCATCATCATGAGCCAGAAGAACAGATTCACATTCTGAGAAAAACCACCCACCTTCTGAAAAAAACCACCCATCAATTGTCCAATGTTGGGATACTTATTAGCCACTCTAACCCCAATCTCTTCTCCTCTTGCACCCTTGTCTTTTGTATCTGTAAATTTCACAGGAACCACAAAACCATTCACAACCTTCTCCTTCAAATCAACCTCAACCCTCCCATTACTTTGAAATTTCTCAACTTTAGCCCTCACACCCAAATCCAAACCACTTCCACCCTTCATACAACTCTCTACACCCTTCTCACCCAATCTTCTCAAGTTCAGAACTTGATTCACCCCATTCAGTCTTCTTCAAATCTCCCTTGAGTTATACAATGCTTAAAATAAATGCAAGTATGCAACCAATCAACAATGATATGAAGTGAAAGACTCATATTGGTTAAGAGGTTTTTAACAACCATAGCAATCAATCTCGCAGTAGACGTGGACATGGACCTAGTCTGCAGTAGGGAAGATCTCCCAAATTCGCATAATGACAATGCCATGGACATATTCAATGATGTGGTGAACTAAAATTTACGCATAAAGCATTTATGCTGCTACTGTAATTTTGACAAATGGCTTGTGTGCACACTTTGTTTTCTCGTCATCCCCGTGAAAATCACAATTTTTATGATGAAGGCAAGAAATGGTTTCCCCACTTTAAATCTTTCTAGTTAATACTCAAAAAATATAGAAGGGACATAGAACACTTGGTTATAGTACCCAATACATTTCGATATAAATTAGCGCAAGTCTTGTCAGTGAAGAAATTTGATTAATTTGTATCAATGGGCTTTCTGGTTTATGGTTAATACCTCAGAAGAAGGAGCGGAAGGGTTGAACGTTGCTGCTGCTGCTTCTTCTTCAGTTCTTTCCATTTCTCCATCTCTTCTTGCTTCTTCTTCTTCCATTGGAGTTGCTTCTACAGTTGAAGGCGCCTGGGGTTTTCCTTCTCCATAGGGTTCTTGAAGACCTTGTCGATGGCAGGGATTTGATTGAATAGGGCTTCGACGCCATCACTTTGCCTTTTGAGCAGCCATTCTCTTTCGCTCGACGAAATTTTTTTTTTTGGGGTTCTGAAGGGAGGGAGAAAGAAGTGAAGGGAGAGAGAAAGAAGTGGAGTGAGTGAGGAAAGTTTCGGGGGGGGGGGGGGTTAGCTTTTTACTTCAGTTCAACCATTAACATAACATGTGCCACGTAGGACAAACAGACTCAGATCGTTGTTCATGAACAGTAAAAAAGCTATTTGAATTGTAAGATAGATGGTAGAACTTAAGTGAAAAGCTAACCCCCCCCCCCCCCCCCCCCCGATACTTTCCTCACTCACTCCACTTCTTTCTCTCTCCCTTCACTTCTTTCTCCCTCCCTTCATAACCCCAAAAACAAAAAAAATCGTCGAGCGAAAGATAATGACTGCTCAAAAGGCAAAGTGATGGCGTCGAAGCCCTATTCGATCAAATCCCTGCCATCGACAAGGTCTTCAAGAACCCTATGGAGAAATAACTGTAGAAGCAACTCCAATGGAAGAAGAAGAAGCAAGAAGAGATGGAAAAATGGAAAGAACTGAAGAAGAAGCAGCAGCAGCAATGTTCAACCCTTCCGCTCCTTCTTCTGAGGTATTAACCATAAACCAGAAAGGCCATTGATACAAATTAATCAAATTTCTTCACTGATAAGACTTGCGCTAATTTTATATCGAAATGTATTGGGTACTATAACCAAGTGTTCTATGTCCCTTCTATATTTTTTAAGTATTAACTAGAAAGATTTAAAGTGGAGAAACCATTTCTTGCCTTCACCATAAAAATTGTGATTTTCACGGGGATGACGAGAAAACAAAGTGTGCACACAAGCCATTTGTCAAAATTACAGTAGCAGTAGAAATGCTTTATGTGTAAATTTTAGTTCACCTCATCATTGAATATGTCCATGGCATTGTCATTATGTGAATTTGGGAGATCTTCCCTGCTGCAGACTAGGTCCATGTCCACGTCTACTGCGAGATTGATTGCTATGGCTGTTACAAACCTCTTAACCAATATGAGTCTTTCACTCCATATCATTGTTGATTGGTTGCATACTTGCATTTATTTTAAGCATCGTATAACCCAAGGGAGATTTGAAAAAGGCTGAATGGGGTGAATCAAGTTCTGAACTTGAGAAGATTGGGTGAGAAGGGTGTAGAGAGTTGTATGAAGGGTGGAAGTGGTTTGGATTTGGGTGTGAAGGCTAAAGTTGAGAAATTTCAAAGTAATGGGAGGGTTGAGGTTGATTTGAAAGAGAAGGTTGTGAATGGTTTTGTGGTTCCTGTGAAATTTATAGATACAAAAGACAAGGGTGCAAGAGGAGAAGAGATTGGGGTTAGAGTGGCTAATAAGTATCCCAACATTGGACAATTGATGGGTGGTTTTTTTCAGAAGGTGGGTGGTTTTTTTTTCAGAATGTGAATCCGTTCTTCTGGCTCATGATGATGGTTCATGCACCCTTTATGATATTACAAATTCCGAGGTATGCACTAAAGTTCTATGATATGGCTATGAATAATTTTTACGATTTACATTTTCATATGCATTGTCGTGTAATTTAAGTCTGTATGATATGGGTTCATTGTTTAGATAGTTTATAATTTTTTATTTATTTTTTTCATTTTGTTTACCTACTATACTATTTTCATGGTTTTATTGATGCAAATGTGCACTCTTCATGTTTTTATTTACAAGTTCGTTTCTTTATTTTGTTTCTTACACAAAATTTTAAAAATTTCATGTGAGAGTAGTAGCCAACGTTTCTTACATACAAATCGGGTATTTTACTTTAAGCATGATGCTTATGGTCTCTTAAAATTTTTTGATTTGTCTAAATTACTGCAGGTTGCTTCTACGCCATCTCCAACTTCAACCCATTATCTTTGTAATTAGGTACTTTCTCTTCAAACCCATGGTTATGTTTTTTGTCTCTAATTTATGTCTCTAGGATATGCGTTGCATAGTATTTCAATGATAGATTATTTATATTTCTTCTTTAAGATAAAATTGATAGAGTAATTTGGAGACATAAATACTCATATAAGAAAAAAATAATAGGAGTGCCGTAGGAACGGGTAATATGCTAGTGCATTTACAAGTGAAAGTTTGAGTTTTATCAAATTTATGGAATTCTTGCAATCAGAATACCTTTTTGCACAAAGAACTTGCAATGGGGACACCTTTGACATTTCTCCTTCTTAGCAAGATTCATCAACAATACATCTTCTGCTCCTCTCTCAATCTCATTAAGCTACTAAACATCTTAACAAGTCATCTCAGAATGCCAAGGGACGTTGCATTGCACTCAAAAGAATCTAGTACAATGTGAACATTCTGCATATTTAACAACCACCATATATAGTTTCTTCCCCACCCCCTCCTCCTCATGTTTTATCCTTTTCGAGTATTCTCAAAGCTGAGAACTGCTTTGAGAACCATAGTTGTGATCTCCATTAAGATAATCCACATCGTGAGAATCTAAGTGTTTTTCCTTAACCCATAACTCCCTTAGAAAGTGTTGCAGCCATTTTTCGCTCCCTGCTTTGACCTAGTCCTGCTGACATGCAAAGTAATGCATGTGAGCCACAGACTACCATTGTGGTGACCGATGGCACTCCAATGCTAAAGTCTGACAGGGATTTGAGGAAGATGTAATGCTGTAAACAGGAAATTTGTAGCGTACCTTATCTTAACAACCTCATGTCTTATTTATAGTGTAGGAATCCTGGTTCGATCAGGCCATCGAGGGCGTAGTTTAGGAAGGAGATCTTTGTGGAGATCCTTCTCTAATTAGGAGTCGTGCTATAGAAGGGAAGTTCCTTGTTAGCCCTGTGCTCCTAGATACGGGGGAGATAGTTCCCTATCAGAGGGTAATTCATAAAAGGAAGTTTCCCTGCGTGATATGTACTCTAGTATTTGCTTCATAATCGAAAGCAGAGAGCTGATGTAATTGCCTGTCCGAAGGTGATCCTCGAGATACTTGCCTTAAAAGGGCTTACGGGTATTGAGGTCAATTGTGAGACACGTTGGCTTAGCAAGCTGTAAGAGTTCGGGTTCGTCTAGCGGACTATATGGGGCGGGTTTAGAACCACTCCGGTCGAATCAGTGTAGGGTTGATGCTGGGGCCCATGTTTTCTCGAGATCGTCATGACACATGTATGGCTAAGAGATGTGACTGTTTTGGTGTATCATCAGCTACTCCCCTCAAGTTAGTAGGCCGTCACATCAGTTCGCTAAGTCATCTTTTGAAAAGATACGCCGCTCATGATGATTGATTCTGGAATGTTCCTTGAGCCTCGCGCTGCATTTAATGAATGTGCGTCGGTTCAGTGGAAAAAGGTGGAAACCTAATCCCTATTTAGGTCATCCGTTGTGCGGAGTCTGACCTTTTATTTTCTTTGCTTTTGAAGATATTGTTTTGTTTATCTTCCGACTAAAGAGATTGTTCGTCTTCTTCATGGGTCAACAAAACCTTCTTGATGACACAACCTTTGCTAGGGGCCTTGAATTTTTTGAAGACATGTTACTTTCAGAACTCGGCCTTGCTGAGATTTGTATGAAGTTTGGGGCCTGAGACTTGCCGTTGTCGGTTCTGAAGGGCGACCAGACGCCAATGTTGCCACCGACCGGGTTCATCTGCTTGCACCGGGGGATGCTTCAAACTGGAGTACGCTTTCCTGATCTAGATGTGATGTGGGAATTCTTGGACTTCCTTGGGATTCCTCCGACCCAATGGATACCAGATCATCCTTCTCATTCTAATTAGGGCGAAGAAAGCTGGCATCCATGTGACTCCATGAGTAATCCAGTTGCTGACTTCTCATCGGTTGAAGAGTAATGTTGTCTCTAAGATAACGTCGTCGGCTTACTTCACGAATTTACCAGATGACTTCAAGTTTTGGCAGAAGTATTGCTTCTTAGCCCCCGCAGATTCAAAGTACTTTCAATTCAGGGGTTGTTTGCTCGAGGGGGAGTTCGGACTATTCAATAAGTACAACTTTTTCTTTTGGTTTCGCTGTGCTTGATTGCATGCTAATCGTTGCTCATGCTTCTTCGCAAGATGGTTTTCCACTTACTCTAGAGGAGAAAAACACTATGGAGACGTTATGCAGCTTGTCAATAAGGAACGAGGTGGATGTTATATGTGTTCCCAACTTCGTTCGCAGTAGGCTATGGGACAACTGGCACTTGGCTTCCACTATTTACTGAACATTGCAAGTTAAGCTTGAAAATGGGGTCCCTTCTTGGAAGAGGAAGGCCTCTGGGGCCAAAGCTCATGTTTTGTCTGATGCGGATGAGCCCTATGAGACGCTTGCCTCCGTGACTTTGAAGAGGTCTCGCATCAGAACTGGGTTGTCTTCAACACGATCCGTTCCAGTGAGTAAAGAATGTGAATCTGATCGGCCCGTCGGGGTGGAGGCTGATGTATCTGGTTGGGAAAAAAACTACTTATGGTTGTGTAGGCGAAAGCTTTGAATGAGCGGTTGATGAGGGTTGCAATGGAGGCCTCTGTCTGTGCCGATTCGCATTGGACTATTTCGATGGAAGGTTCCCGTGAAAATCCGCCTAAAGTTTTGGAGCCTGCTGGTGTGCTGTCTGAAAGTAGTCGTGGTGGCACGTGCCAAGTTTCTTGTAGTCCGCATTGTTCACCGTCTCGTTTCAGGCCACAACTCGAGGTTTTGGAGGGTCCATTGTGTCACGCCTCATTCGAGGTGGTCGAATGGGACTCGCCTCCAGAATGTGACGTGATAGTAACAACAAAACTTCAATCAATATAACTTGAAAATAACATTTAGAAAATGAAATTACACTATTTACATGCAACACTTGCTCAAACATCATCAGCTTTGATCCAAAAACAATAGGAAGATTTCCCTAATTTACAACTCACAAAATTTACACAAAACATACATGCCATTGATACAAACTAAGGAAACATAAGACACAAAACTCGACCCCTCTAAAAGACTCTAGCTGTATTGTGGACCACCTCTAGCTGAAGACCTGAAAATGAAATCATGAGATGGGTGAGCTATCCACAGGCTCAGTGAGTATTATAAAGTCATACATGAAAAAATGACTAACATAATTTATAATTCAAATTTCAATGCTACAAACATACACATATTAATCACAAACTCACAAAATTTACACAAAACATACATGCCATTGATACAAACTAAGGAAACATAAGACACAAAACTTGACCACTCTAAAAGACTCTAGCTGTATTGTGGACCACCTCTAGCTGAAGACCTGAAAATGAAATCATGAGATGGGTGAGCTATCCACAGGCTCAGTGAGTATTATAAAGTCATACATGAAAAAATGACTAACATAATTTATAATTCAAATTTCAATGCTACAACATACACATACTAATCACCATTCCGTTTTTAACGTCTGGAATGTGAGATGATAATATAACATCGACCATTGCACTTTTAACGTCTGGAATGTGATATTATAATATAACAAATAACCTATCCCCTTTTAAAGTTTGGAATGTGAGACGATAACATAACTGATGCAATCAATTTTCGTTCCCTGCTTTGACCCTGTTCCTGTTGACCTACACAAGTAGCGCACGTGAGCCACATGCCACCATGGGGTGGCCGATGACACTCCAATGCTAAAGTCAAAAGGGATCTGAGGAAGGCGTAATGTTGTAACAGGGAATTTGTAGCATACCTTAGCTTACCAACCTAATGTCTTATTTATAGTACAAAGAGTCCTGGTTCAACTAGGCCATCGTAAGCCTAGTTTAAGGATTAGATCTTTTGGAGATCCCTCTCTAATTAAGAGTTGTGCTGTAGGAGGGAAGTTCCATGTTAGCTTTGCACTCTTAGGTACGCGGGGATAGTTCCCAATCCAAAAGCAATCCGTAGAAGGGAGTTTCCTTGTGTGGAAGATATTCTGGGGTTTGCTTCCTATTTGGAAGTAGAGAGCAGTCGTAGTTGCCCATCCGAAGCCGATCCTCGAGATACTTGCCTGAAGAGAGCTTATGAGTATCGTGGATAACTATGAGACATGTGGGCCTAGCATGTTGTGAGAGTCCGGGTCAGCTTGGCGGACTGAAGTTGAGCGGGCTTAGATCCGCTTGGGCTGGATCTAGGTTAGGCTGATGCTTGGGCCCGTAGTTCCTCGAGATCATCATGACACGTGTTCAGTTCATGAGTGTGACCGTTTTTATATATCATCAGTTGCTCCCATCGAGTTAGTGGGCCGTCACATCAGTTTGCGAAGTCATATCTTGAAGGGATGCGATGCTCATGATGATTGAATTTGAATCGTTGTTTGAGCCTTACGCTGCATTAATTAGGCGTGCGTTGGTTCGGCGAAAAAGATGTGGGAAACTATTCCTCATATAGGTCATTCGTAGTGTTGAGACTAACCCTTCTGTTTTACTTGCTTTTGAAGATATTGTTCTAAAATGTCCGTTCGTCTTCTTCATGGCTTGAGAAAACCTTCTTGATGATGCTATTCTGGCTAAGGGCCTAGAATTTTTTGAAGACAGACTGTTGTTCGAACCTGTTCTCGCTGAAATCTGTACAAAGTTTGGAGTTTCTAAAAACTTGTTGTTGTATCTTTTGAAGGGTGACCAGATGCCAATGTCGCCTCCTGTCGGTTTCATCTGTTTACATTGGAGGCGGTTGATATCATAAGAGTTTTCAATTTCGTTCGTAATGGGATGTGGGACAATTGGCACATTGCCCCACTCTCCATCAAAAGTTACATATTAAACTAGAAGATGGGGCCCCTTCTAGGAAAAGGAAGGTTTCTAGGGCAAAGAATCTTGTCCTGTCTGATATGGAGGATCCATTTGAAACGCTTGCTTCATTTATGAGGAAGAAACCTCGCGTTATGATTGGGTCGTCTTCGGCATGACCCCTCTGGTGAGAGAGGAGAGCGAGTCCGCTAGGCCTGTTGAGGTGGAGACTAATGTTCCTGACTTGAAAAAAGATTATCTGTGGTTGGCGGGAGTTGCTGACGGGTCAAACCTTAGTGACGCGTAGGTTGAGGCTTTGAATGACCGTCTAGTGCAGGTTGCAATGGCAGCTTTCGCTGGCACTGATTCGCGTGGGGCTGCTACGGTAGAGGGCTCTGCTGAAGATTCGCTTGAGGTGGTGGAATCTGATCATCCCACCGTTGACTCGCCTGAAAGTGGTTATGGTACCGATCGTGTCTCCTGTAGTCTGCATTGCTCACCGTTTCATTCTAGGCCACAACTAAAACTATTGGAAGGTCTTTTGGATACTTCGATCACTCCTCTACCTCCGAATTCTGTCAGGTTGTCTCACTATAAAGGGTCGACCATTCTTAACAAGGGAAAAGCCACGGAAGAGAATCTGAGGACGATGGCAACCGTGAAGGGCGACACTAGAATAGTTTCTGATAAGGTGAAGCTTCATCTTTATGCATGGATAAGTTTGTTCACGCTGGACTTGGTGAAGATGAGCTTACATGTTTGGAACCAAGAGGTGGATGTTGAGTATGCTTTGAGGAAGCATATATGCATGCGTCACAGTTGGCTGATGGACCACGTTCTAAAACCCTAGGAGGATACGCTGGCAGAGCGTGTGGACAAGGTTTGAAGTATCTTATGCTTGGTATGTATCATATGAGCCACATGGCCGTTGTCGAGACGGAAGTAGCGAATATATACTTTGAAGTGTGTCTTCTCGCATGTGCAGACATTGTATTCTGATGCACTCCATGGAATTGAGCGGCTTAAGAAGCAGGAGATATGCGGTTGGATCAATCAATCATGGTTATTGAGGCTCAAAGGGCTCGCCTAGAGGACCTTGAGCAAAGTCTAACTGAGGCGGTGTCCGAAAGGGACGGACTTGAGCAGGAGTTGAGCCGGTTCCACCTAGAGGTCGAGGTTGCGCAAGAAGTTGTGGCTAAGGTGCATTCTGAGCTGCTGTCTTTTGCTGAAAAGAGTGTTTGAAAGGAAGCTGACTGGGCTACTGAGAAGCAATAGTTGGAATCCGATGTGGAGTTTTATGCTCAAGAGGCGACGAAGGATGATGACCAACTTGAACTAGGATGGCATGAACTCAGTGTTGTGAAGAACAGTCTCAGATCAATGCGCTAACTAGCAAGTTGAAGCTCCTGGAGTGTGGTGACCTTATTGATGCAAAGGTGCGAGAGGAATAACTTCTCCAGGAACAAGGGAAATGTGAGTTTATGCTTGGTTGTTCATGGCCGGCTGGAGCTGTTGGCTCTGATGAAGGAAGAGCATCTGGAGTGGGATCTTGGCCGTTACAAAAAGATGTCATATGTAGACTTGTTTGTTACTTCGGAGTCGTCGGGCGAGGAGGATAGTTCGATCCCTATCGTCTAGGCCGAAGAGCACACAGATGCAACTTCTGCCCCAGTACCTTCTCCTGATTAGGAGCAAATTTTGTGTATTTGTACACTTTTTGTCGTGGCCATTCATAAAAATAGTTTTCGTTATTTCATACGTGGCGCCTTTATTGCATGTTTTTTTCCTTGTCGTCTTACTATGGCATAGGCTGGTTGAATCAATAGGACGTTGCTTGGTCTGTCTGCGGCAAAGACCTTGTCTACTTTGTATTGTGAATGACTCGGGGTCGTTGTTGCAGAGTTATGTCCAATAGTGAGCATGTTACGAACAATTTAACTGGGGCTGAGTCACGAGAGTTGTGCCCTGTCCCATAGGTAAGTTGCTTGAGTTTTTTCTTGTTTGTCTGACTGGTAGGCTGTAGCTTTTGCCGCGGGCAAGCTGTGGTGGCCGAAAGTACGTGTTAGAGCGTTCGCACCGAGTCAGGCATTGTAAGCTCGAGTTGGCATCCTAATTATCTTTTATCTGGGCACCGGTAGTATTATCCTTGTATCAGCACGTGTGGCTTTTTTCTAATGTTAGGATGTCAATCAGTTTGAGCGTGGAGGAACTAACTCAGTTAAGTTCATATTTACATGCGTAGTCTTGAAAGAGAGCGGAGGTCGTGTGGAGAGCTGTTTGAGATTTTCAACTTTCGAATTATTTATGATCGAACAAAGTGGTCGATAGATTCGGGAAGTAAAGGTTTGGAAACCAGGTTGAAGAGCAGTGGTCCCGTGGCAAGCCGTTGGAATCAATTCGGGACTGACTAGGCTTCCACCTTTCGAATTATTTATGATCGAGCAAAGTGGTCGACAAACTCGGGGAGTAAAGGCTTGGCAACTAGGCTAAAGATCTGTAGTCTCGTGGCAAGCCGTCAAAATCAGTTATGGATTGACTATGCTGCCACCTTTCGACCCGTTGAGGGGTATGGTGACCACGCTGAAGAGCAGTGGTTTCGAGCAGGGGTATGGCGACCACGCTGAAGAGCAGTGGTTTCGAGGCAAGCCATCAAAATCAATTCGAAACTAACTAGGCTCCCACCATCTAAATTATCTACACCTGAGTGCACCAAGCTACAAATTTGTGAGGGTTCGGTGACCACGCTGAAAAGCAGTGGTCCCGTGTCAAACCGTTAGAATCAGGTTGTGGCTGATTGGGTTCCCACCTTCTAGACTATCTACAACCTCGCAGCGCGGGCTACAAATCTAAGTTTTGTAATTTTGTAGCCACGCTAAAACTGGTTCCGTCGCGAGCCATCGAAATCAATTCAAGACTAACTAGGCTCCCACCTTCTAGACTATCTACACCTTCGCAATGTGGGCTACAAGTCTATGTTTTGATCAGAAGCTTTCGTTGCTTGTTGTCACCATCTAGGCTTACCTGATTAGGTTTGGCAAACACTAACCGTGAATGGGGCAGTGATCCCTGGTAAGTCGTCATCACCAAACATGGAAACCGCTGATTAGACTCCCACTTTCTAAACTGCCGATGTCTACACTAAGCAGACCAGGTGTCGGGGTGAACCAGAAGGTATCGCCATCAGTGCTGGCTAACTAAGCTTGCCTGGTTTGACCAAAGGTTCCACTTGCTGAAGGGCGTGCGAACCTAGTGGTTCATAGTGTGGATGAAGTTACCTTAACTCAATGAGTAGTAAAGTCTACATGTCAAAGTTGACTAGGACCCTTGAGTGCTCGTGCCAAGCATGCGATAGAGTGTTGTTCGAAAAACAGGTTGAGTCCATGGGCCCGCAGAGGAAGGGCTAGGGCTTCCTGCATGGTGCATTACGTGTACGGTGTAGATCGTGAGGTGACACATGTATGGTGTAGGTTGTGTGACGTTTGAGTATATCAGTTATTCCCTATCAATTGATGGGGTTGGGTGCAACGCTATTAATTGATTGTCGTGATCTACTCAGTTTCCTTGGGAACTGTCATCTTTCATTTTCCCATACGGCATTCAATGCCTGGCACTTAATGTTGGAGTGCCCCCCTCCCGTTTGGTGAACCACTGTCTATATAATGGTGTTTTCCAATCGTTGTAGGCACATCTTTTGCTGAGTTTATTTCCTGTAATGTTCTTGTTTGGAGAAGTTGCTTTGGGTTTTCTAAAGGTTGAGGAGAATGCTTTGGGATTTCCAAAGGCTGAAGTTTGATCTCCATCACCGGAGTTTTCGAAAGTTTTGACGTTCATATCGACCAGACATGATGATAGTTGTCGTTATGCATGGTCACCTGCTGTGGGTGGGCACGTAGTTAATCTGTCGAGGTCTCGTAATCTCTTCTCATATCACGAACAAGTAGTGTGGGTAGTATGTAGCTTTTTGTATACGCCTCAGGGCGTAAGTAGTATGTAGCTTTTTTTATCCGTCTCAAGGTGCTTGTTGTTACATCTTTCCAATAATCAATAGAGTTTGTTCATGAAATTCTTGTTTTATTTCTTAAATGATTGTGAATCACTTAAGTCTCTTAAGAACTCTAAACTCAATATTGATGGAAAGGGAAACAAACAATCTTAAAACAAACTAACTGTTGATGGAGATAAATTGATCCTGGCCATGAAGCAAATTTGGATAGCTTTAGCGGATCATTTAGCGGACTGTCGAGGCGTTACGGAGGTTACTGAAGAGTAAAACTCGTAGAGGTGCGGATCTTCATGTCGATGGCATGTCGAGGGAAAGTGTTCCTGCTTGCCATTGCCCTTTTGACTCGCTGAATGGGAGAGATGATTGTTCATGTACTGCTCGAAAATGTTGTCTTTTCCATTTTTTGGTCTCGCACTGGGTCAGGTTGCTCCGTACGATGTAGCTGAATCTTTGAGCATTCTATTTGTTTCAGTGTGACGTAATGGTATCTTCATGTCGTAGGTTGGTCTTCAAGTATTGTTCCTTCTGCGTTGTTAGCAATATACTTAACACATTGGTGAAGGGTGGAGGCTACTATTTGCATTTGGTGTAGCCACGACCTTCCTAGGATGAGGTCGTAAGATGATAGTGCGTCTACCACTATCAAGTCCAAAAACAAGACCTTCTTCAACCGCGATTATCTAGCTACTGTGTTTAACCTTATCTTTTCGATGGGAAAACATTTCTCCTCCCTGAATCCGATCAGCGAGTGCTCTGATGGCACTAGGTTTTGCTCCTTGAGGTCTATGTTTCAAAAAGCATTGTTGAACAGAATGTTGAGTGAGCTTCTTGTATCAATGAGAACACTCTTCACTTTCCACTTTACGATGGATATGGAGATGACCAAAGCGTCGTTGTGGGCGCTCGGACTCCATCCTGGTCCTTGTCTGTAAAAGTCAAAGTGGGAATGGGGTTTTGAATTTTTGAATAGCAAACGCGTATGTCTTCATCCGTGTGTCGTGTCTGTATATCCAGCGTAGTCTGTTTGAGAGACCTGTGCGACTGGTCTTCATTCGGTCCGACTCCATGTAGGACGTATATTATCCCAGGAGTCTCCTTCTATATCTCTTTTACTAACTTCCCCTGTCTCTGGTCTGTTTTGACTGCTTCTTAGACTTCAAGAAGTCTTTCAACATGCCCTTGCGGATCCAATGCTTTACTTTATACCTCAAACTTTTGCAGTCGTTGGTGTTGTAACCGCCCTCCTTGTGGTATGCATAATACTTGTTGTTGTCCCTTTTGGCATGGTCTCCGCATGTCTTCAGGACTCACTTTAATTCCTCCCAATTTTTCATGGAGTTGAGTACATCCGATAGACTAGAATTTAGGAGTGTCACGGCCCTGGATCCAACGTAGTTGGTTGATTTCTCTGGCCTGGGACGATCAAGATCCGATTTATTGTAAGTGTGTTTCCTCCTGCTTCGCTCCTCATCCTCATGTCTCTTTCCCTTATTGTCCCCAGAAGCTGAGGGCTTTATGTTGCATTTTGTCTCCCTCTTGGCGGTCCTTGACTCTTCTAGGGTGATGTGTCTTTGGACGCTCTTGAAGAGCTCTGCCATGTCTAGAGAGGGCTCCAAGGTGAGGTCCTTGAAGAGTTTTCCCTCTTTGAGGCCCACAGTGAATGCAGTTACAGCTGTATCGTTGTTGTACCCGTTGATGAGGGTCAGCTCATTGTTGAAGCGCGTGACATACTCTCGGAGCGTCTCGCCAGACCTCTGCCTTAGAGAGAGTATGTAGTGCGGGCCTTTCCTGAAACGATGCTCTCGACAAAATGTGTCAAGAATTCCTTTGCAAATGTTTTGAAGGAGTCGATTTACTTTGGTGGTAGGCTGTGGAACCACGTCAATGCAGAGCCTTTAAGATTGGTGGGAAAGGTTCTGCACATGATGGATTTGGATCATTCCTTGAGCGCCATTACATGCTAGTAATGGCATAGATGATCGAAAAGATTGGTGGTCCAGTCATAGGAATCAAGCTTCGGGGGAGTAAACTTTCTTGGAAGTGCTTCACCCATGATCTGGTCCACAAAGGGTGGGACGGAGAGGCGATATATTATGTTTGGGTTGTGCGCTCTTCTGTGGAGAGGGTTCCCAGGACCGAGCCTCTCTGTCCTGGCGGCTGAATTGGCGTTAGTCATGCAATCTCTCTTAGTCCAATGGGAACTAGTAGGGGCTTGGCTCTTCTGCGCTTGTTCCCTATCGTCCACTGGAGGTAGAGGTCCGTGTTGTTCCTAGTCTCCATTAGCAGTGGGTGGATTCCGTCATGTGAGCGTCTCCACCGCCTTGATGACCTCCTGTATTTGAGTCGTCAACACTTCGATTCTCGGGTCTGCAGTTGGTACAAGGGCATAAGTAGGTTGCCCGTGCATGGCAGGAATTGGTATAACGACAGCTGGAGTGTTGGACTTGTCCCTCGGGTTGTTGTTCACCATTTCTCTGGGATTTGGTAGGAGACGATGTTTAGTATAAAATTAAGCGCTATGTCTCCCCCACAGACGGCGCCAAACTGATGCGGTCAATTTTTGTTCACTCTTTGACCCTGTTCCTGCTGACCTGTACAGGTAACGCACGTGAGCCATAGACCACCGTGGGGTGGTCGATGGCATTCCTATGCTAAAGTCAGCCAGGGATCTGAGGATGGTGTAATACCGTAACCAGTAATTTGTAGCGTACCTTAGCTTACCAACCTCATATCTTATTTATAGTGCAAGGAGTCCTAGTTCAACCAGACCATCGTAGGCGTAATTTAAGGAAGAGATATTTGTCGAAATCCCTCTCTAATTAAGAGTCGTGATGTAGGAGGGAAGTTCCTTGTTAGCTCTGCACTCCTAAATACGCGGGATATAGTTCCCAATCCAAGAGCAATCCATAGAAGGGTGTTTCATTTTGTAGAAAATCTCTGGGTATACTTCCTATTTGGAAGCATAGAGCAGTTGTAGTTGCCCTGTCCGAAGTCGATCCTCGAGATACTTGCTTGAAGAAGGCTTATGGGTATTGTAGATAGAA
The DNA here is from genome assembly GCA_003290165.1 of Berberis thunbergii. Lineage (NCBI taxonomy): Eukaryota > Viridiplantae > Streptophyta > Magnoliopsida > Ranunculales > Berberidaceae > Berberis > Berberis thunbergii. Next base: position 195,377 of record QNQO01001348.1, on the reverse strand, counting down.
GTGAAACGTGTGGACCTAGCATGCTGTAAGAGTCCAGGTCCGTTTGGTTAATGAAAGTTGAGTGGGCTTAGATCCGCTTGGGCTGGATCTGTGTTGGGCCGATGCTTGGGCCCATAGTTCCTCGAGATCATCATGACATGTGTTTGGTTCAGGAGTGTGACCTTTTTTATGTATCATCAATAACAAATAACCATTCCAATTTTAATGTCTGAAATGTGAGATAACACAATAACAATTTATTCCACAACAAGTAAATGAATATTAGTTTATAAATATATGACAATTATACTCACATTAAACCAACTGATGCCTTACTCGATGTGCATTCTACTCTCTAGGTATTTAAGATGTTCTCAAAGCCCTCTCTGAACCTAAATAAAATGACATAGGCTCAAGCTCAACAAGAATCACACATTCACATATATGAACATGCTCATGGAATAATGAATGTATCAACATGATACAAGAGTAACCATGCTTCCTTGTGAAGCACAAAACTCATAGACAACCCCTCCATTCCTAACATAACTTTAATCATTGGTACTAATCACCTCTTATTCTATATGCTATAACTGATACTACAGCTTGAATTTCACAATAATTTCAGTTATATTCCAAAGTAGACATCACTAGCTTACAAACCATATATTATAGGCTTAAATTGGGTCGTGGTGGAGGAAGATTCATTCATTATAATCCAATACAAAATTGCTGAAAATTCAGGACAGGACACAGTATATAGGTCTGATTGAAATTGATGGTGAGACCTGAATATAGGGAATTAGACTTCAAAATTTATATCCATGAAAATCTCTATGTCTCTAATTTCCATCCCAACAATCCGTTTTTAATTTTGAGTTGTGTACAATAGATCACGCCAATTTTTGTAGACAGTATGAAAATCAGTCCGAATTTGCATATACATCCATATAAACATCGAATCATATATACAACTCTCCACACCGTCAATATAATTCAATATGATTCTAAACAACATGATAACCCTAATTTCCCTGATCTTATACAACATCAAACCGTAATTTTCCTATCTTACACAAAATCAAACAAACCCATACCTTAATCAAAGCTTATAGTTCAAAAATTAAGCATAAACAAGTACCTAATTGAGGATCCTTTCCAAACTCAGCCAACTTTCTTCAAGAGAACTGTTGTAACTCTTTCTCTTTGGGAGCTCTTGCTTGTAAAATCAATAGGATGAAGGTAAGAGACTCATTGTCATGTGATGCTTAAATAGCATGTGGTGGCAATCCTATCCCATATTTATGTTTTAGTCCTACAACTAGGTAAGATTTTCACTAAGCATCTCAACCTTTTCCAATATTTTCTAAGTGAGCTACTTGTCAAAATTTTCTCATATAAGTGTATTCTCAACATGTTTTATGTCGAAATTTCTCGTATAAGGGTGTTCTCAATATGTTTTATAAATAAAATATTTGAAATCAACCAATTAAACTCGCACTCACACTTAAAACCCGACATCCTGCCAAAACAATTTACTCGTGCTCAAACTTATGCTCTAAATGAGTTTTGATATATTTAACAATGTATGAAATGCATGTTTTAAAGATTCAAATCTCACAACTCTTACTTCCGAATTACAATTTCGTCCCCGAAATTTACTTACCTGACTGAAATAAAAGATGATATTGCTTCCTCATACTATCTTCACTTTCCCACGTTGTTTCATCAATTGAATGACTACACCACAATACCTTAACTAGTGAAATGGTTTTTTTATGTGTGAATAGTGAATTGCACAATCATAGTCTTCAATCAACTCCATCCATCGTCGTTGTCTCATATTCAGTTCTTTCTGTGTGAATATATATTTCAAACTCTTATGATCAGTATAAATTTCAAACGTCTCACCATAAAGATAATGTTTCCATATTTTCAATGCAAAGATAATAGCAGCCAACTCAAGATCATGTGTAGGATAATTATGCTCATGAGTTTTCAATTGTCTGGATGCATAAGCGATAATCCTCCCATGTTGCATCAGCACACATCCTAAACTTTGAAGAAATGCATCACTACAAACCAAGAAACTTCCATGTCCAGAAGTAATGGCTAACATGAGTGCTGAGACCAATATGCTCTTTAATTCTTTGAAACTTTGTTCACACTCATTTGTCCATTCAAACCTTACCCATTTCCTGGTTAGCCATGTCAAAGGCATAGCAACAGAAGATTAACCTTTGACAAAACAACGATAATACTCATCTAGAGCCAATAAGCTTCGAATTTCAGTAATATTAGTTGGCCTCTCCCTGGCTTCAATCTTCTTAAGGTCAACAAAAATGCTATCTCCCGAAATTACATGTCACAAGATTACAACTCTATCTAGCCAAAATTCAGACTTGCTTAGCTTACCATATAATTGCTCATTTCTCAAAGTCTGCAATACAGTGGACACATGTTCTTATGTTGCTCTTCACCTTGTGAATATATTAAAATATCATCAATGAACAAATTCACAAAAGAATCAAGATAAGCTTGAAATACTAGATTCATCAAGTCCATGAAACCTGTGAGAGCATTGGTTAGACCAAAAGGCATTACCAAGAACTCACTATTTTTAACTTTCAACTGATGGTATCCATATCTAAGATCAATATTTGAGAACACTTTGGCTCCTTATAACTGATCGAACAAATCATCGATACGAGGTAAGGGATGCTTGTTTCTAACAGTCACCCTATTGAGTTGTCGATAATCAATACACAGCCTCATAGTGCCATCTTTTTTTCTTTACAAATAATACCAGAGCTCCCCATGGTGAAACACTAGGTCTGATAAATCCCCTATCAAGTAAGTCTTGTAACTGAATTTTTAATTCCTTTAATTCCAGAGGATCCATCGGATAAGGTGCAATGGAAATAGGTTGTGTACCCGAAACCAATTCAATAGTAAACTCAATATCTCTGTCTACTGGTAGACCAGGCAACTCATCTAGAAACACATCAGAAAATTCACATACAACAGGTATCTCTGCCAACTGCACACTCTTAGCCATAGTGTCTACAATATGTGCTAACTAACCCTGGCATCCTTTTTTCAATAATTTTCTTGCTTTCATAGCGGAAATAAGACAACTTGGAGTAGTACTATGTTCCCCATTGAAACTAAATGGTGATTCCCTTGGTATCTGAAACATGACTTCCTTACTAAAACAATCAATAGACGCATGATAGCAAGACAACCAATCCATCCCTAGAATCACATCAAAATCATGTATATCTAAAGGCAATAAATCATCCGATAATTTATTGTCTCCCACTTTGATAATACAATTTCTATGATATGAGTCACCACTACCTCACCAACAGGAATAGATATGAACATAACATGATTTAATGGAGTAGAGATTCAATCTATACGCATTGCAAATGCTTATGATATAAATGAATTTGTAGAACCAGAATCTATGAGAGCATGTTCATCTCTACCCATAATAGAGAGCATACCTATTACTACTTCTGGAGTAGCTTGGGCATCCTACTGTGTCATTGTAAAAACCCTACCATGAGTTGTTGGTCTCGATGAGGAACCGGTACCTCTACCCCGAGAAGTACTAGTCATACCACTTCCTCTAATAGGTGCACTTCCAATTGATGATGTTGGGACTTTATTTTCTAAATATGCCCATTTTAAATGACCTTGTTGTCCACAAGTGAAACACTGACGGTTATCTGTCCTCTGCTGTGTGCAATCTCTAGCATAATGCCCTTTCTTATTACAGTTATAACAAACCACATCTTCAACGCGAATATTAGTAAAACCTCTCCCTTGAGATTCAAACTGTTGTTGTTCCTAAAAGCTTTTTTTCTTACTAGAAGAACCATGCCTTTTATCTGATGAAGGTCTTCACTTGTTGTGGAGTAGACATTCTATTTGATTGAGAACCCTGCCCTCTCCCACTTGAAAATTTAGAAGTTGTTGACTATGAAGTGTTAGAGCGTGCCTTCTTAAATTGTCACACTGGAAGATAGAAATTCGTAGTCTAATAGCAAAATTTAGTTCCATCTCAAACTTTTCACATTTACTTTGCTCCGAGTCTAATAACTTAGGTGCAAAATGAGACAGAGCATGGAACTCTGCTTCATATTCTGAAACAAACATTTTTTTCTTGCCTCAATAGTATTAATTCCTTGTGCTTTTCATGTTGATTTGAAACAGAAAAGTATTTCTCATTAAAAGCCTTAAGAAGTTGTACCCATGTTACTGTAGGATGAATTACGAGAACTGGGGCATCATCGGGTGGAATAGTTAGCAATCTAGGTGGTGCTACAGGTGCAAATGGTTGGGTACTCTGCAACTCACAAAGAATCTAGCCCTATTCTCTGCCAACCTTGTTAATGCATCCTCCAACCACCTAATTCAATTATCATATGGTTCTTTAGGAATTTTTTCTCCTTCCATATCATGATCAAATGATGTTTTGTCTTCCATACGCTCAATTCAATTGATTAAGAACCTGTGCCAATAAAATTTGGTAAAATAAATATGCAATTCCATGCAAAACCTGATATCCAGACTCATAAATACTCTAAGGTCCACTTGTACATTTAAACTCGACCAGTCTACAGAATCTAGCACTCTAGCTCTGATACCAAAACAGTCACGCCTCATTCCAAGTGGTCGAATGGGACCCGCCTCCAAAATGTGACGTGATAGCAACAACAAAACTTCAATCAATATGACTTGGAAATAACATCTAGAAAATGAAATTACACTATTTACATGAGATGCAACACTTGCTCAAACAACGTCAGTTTTGATCCAAAAACAAAGGGAAGGTTTCACTAATTTACAGATCACAACATTTACACAAAACATACATGTTATTGATACAAACTAAGGAAACATAAGACACAAAACTTGACCCCCCTCGAAAAGACTCTAGTTGTACAATGGAACACCTCTAGCTGAAGACCTGAAATGAAATCATGAGATGGGTGAGCTATCTACAAGCTCAGTGAGTATTGTAAAGTCATATACGAGAACACGACTAACAAAATTTATAATTCAAATTTCAATGCTACAAACATGCACATACAATCACGATTTCGTTTTTAACGTCAGGAATGTGCGACGATACTATAACATCTACCATTCCACTTTTTGACGTGTGGAACGTGAGACAATAATATAACAAATAATCATTCCCCTTTTAACATCTGGAATGTGAGACGATAACATAACAAATAACTATTCCACTTTTAACGTCTGAGATGTGAGTCGACAACATAACAATTTATTCCACAACAAATAAATGAATATTAGCTTTCAAATGTATGACAGTTATACTCACAGTAAACCAACTGATGCCTTACTCAATGTGCACTCTACTCTCTAGGTGTTTGAGATGTTGTCAGAGCCTTCTTTGAACCTAAATAAAATGGCATAGGCTCAAGCTCAACATGAATCACAAATTTACATATAGAATATGTAAAACACATGCTTATGGAATAAATGAATGTATAAACATGAAACAAGAATGACCATGCTTCCTTGTGAAGCACAAAACTCATAGACAACCCCTCCATTCCTAACATGACCTGAATCATGGGTTCTAACGACCTCTTATTCTATATGCTATAACTGATACTACAATTTGAATTTCACAATAATTTCAGTTATGTTCCAAAGTAGACATCACTAAATTCGGAACCATATATTATATGCTTAAATTGGGTCTTTGTAGAGGGAGATTCATTCGACACATTCCAACACAGAATTGCCGAAAATTCAGGACAAAACACAATATATAGGTCTGATTGAAACTAATGATGAGACCTGAATATAGAGAATTAGACATCGAAATTTATATCCATGGAAAATTCTATGTCGCTAATTTCCAACCCAACAAACTGTTTGTAATTTGGAGTTGTGTATAACAGATCACGCCAATTTTTGTAGACAGTATGCAAATTAGTCTGAATTTGCATATACATCCATATAAACATAGAATCATCTATACAACTCTCCAAACCATCAACCTAATTCAATATGATTCTAACCAACATGATAACCCTAATTTTCCTAATCTTAGACAACATCAAACCTTGATTTACCTTATCTTACACAACATCAAACAAACCCATACCTTAAGCAAAGCTTGTAGTTACAAAATTTAGCATAAACAAGTACCTAATTAAAGATCCCTTCCAAACTCAGCCAACTTTCTTCAAGAGAATTGTTGTAACTCTTAATCTTTGGGATCCCTTTGCTTGTAAAATCAAGAGGATGAAGGTAAGAGACTCATTGTCATGTTTTGTTTAAATAGCATGAGGTGGCAATCCTATCCCATATTTATGTTTTAGTCCTACAACTTCGTAAGAATTTCACTAAGCACCTCAACCTTTTCCAATATTTTCTAAGTGAGCTACTTGATGAAATTTTCTCTTATAAATGTGTTCTCAACATATTTTATAAAAAAAATCCGTAATCAACAAATTTATTTGTGCTCTAAATGAGTTTTGACATATTTAAGAATGTATGAAATGCACGTTTTCAAGATTCAAATCTCACACTTTGGATAACTCGCTTCCTAATCTTCCTTCGGATCCTGTTAAGTCGTCTCGCATTAAAGGGTCAGTTATTCTTGACAAGGGAAAACTTGAGGAAAAGAGCCTGGAAACAGTGGCAACTTCGAAGGGTGGTGCCAGTGTAATTCCTGATTCAGGGGAGCTTCATCCAGATTCGTGGATCAACCTCTTTGCACCAAACTTAATAAAGATTAGCACCCAGGCCTGGCATCGGGAGGTTGACGTGGAGTATGCTTCGAGGAAGCTTATAAGTAGGCGTCACAGCTGGCTGATTGGATTACAACATGGAGCGTATGGACAAGGGTTTAAAATACCTTATGTTGGATGTCTCACTTGAGCCAGGTGGTCGTTGCTGGAACAGAAGTTGAGGTGGCTCGAGAGAGGGTGTACAACATGGAATGTGGGTTTTCCCACATGCAAACGTTGTATTTCGATGCGCTTTATAAAATTGAGCGACTGAGGAAGCATGCTGAAGAAAAGAGGTCGAAGCAGTCAACTGTGGTTACAACGACTCAGAGAATTTGTCTGGAAGCCCTTGAGCGTGATCTAGCTGAGGCGGTGTCTGTGAGGGACAAATTCAAATAGGAGTTGGACTAGGCCAACTAAGACATGCAGGTCGCGCAGGAACCAGCGGATAAGGCACGTTCTGTACTGCGATCTCTCACTAAAGAGATTGCTTTGAAGGAGGCTGGCTGGGCTGCTCAGAAGAAAAAATTAGAGTCCCATGTGGAGTTCAATGCTCGGGAGGCAAGGAAGGTCGAGGACTAGCCCGAATTATTGACACACGAACTCAGTGTTGTGAAAAAAGATTTGGCTATAGAGCAGTCTCAGGTTGTTACGTTGACGGAAAGTTGCAACATGAGCTTGTTGACGCGAAGGCGCAAGAGGAAGAGCTTTTGCAGGAACAGCGCGAGTTCCGCTTGGTCGTACATGGTAGGTTGGAGCTGCTAGCGCTGATGAAGGATGAACATCCGGAACGGGATCTTGGCCGATATAAGAAGATGTCGTATGTCTACTTGTCTGTTGCCTTTGCATAGTCAGATGAAGAGGGCGGTTCGGACCCCTGATGCTTAAGCCGTGGCGCTTATGGACGCGACCCCTGCCTCTTACTCTGTTAAAAGCTTAACTCTTCTATTTCTGTACCATTACAAGAAACATATCATTTACCAACAATTTTTTTCTACAAAAATTATTTTCCTTGTTAATATGATATCATTGTCAACAAACAAATTTTTTTTTCTTGAAAATGCCATAAACTTGTTACTTTTTTCCAACAAAATATATTTCGGTGGAAATTTCCTTGTTAAATAGGCGGCATGAAGTATTCCCTCCAACACTAATTTCCCGCCAAATTGATTTAACAACGAAATATTTATGGCAATAAAATACTAGTTCCTTGGTAATTATGGCATTATCTGGAATGAAATATTTTGTTGCTATATAAGACTAATTTTAACAACAAATCACTTTCCTTGTTAATAGAATAGTAACACTTATTCATCTCTCTTTAGTAAGGAAATATGTTTACCTAGATAATAATCACATTATTAGTAATGATTTGATTCGTTGTTAATGATTAATAATTTTTTCCATTAGTTTTTTTTCTTGTTAAAGGTCGTTCACTAATTTATAGCAACAAATTTTTTTAGAAACAATATCTATTTTAATAGCATCTTTATAGCAAGGAAATAAAATTTTGTTGGTAATTACAACCTTATTGGTAACAATTTTTTCTTGTTAAAAACCAATAATCATTTCCATGAAAATTTATTTCTCAATAAAGCTGATTAATTCATTATTGTTTATTGAATATTGTTGAACTATATCACAGCAAATTTATTTATTGGCAATTATTTTTATTTCGTTGCAAAAATATTATATAAGGATAATTCAAGGAATCTAGGGAAAATATTTTGTTGGCATAGATTTTTCCCGACTAAAAGTGTATTTTTTTTAAAGGAAAAAAAATTCCTTGACAAAAGTCTTGATTATAGTAATATTGCTCGATTGGGGGCTTTAAGTTCAACTATTAATTGTACTAAATTAAATTCTTTTATAAAAATAAAAAATAGAATATTAATTAGCTATGCTTTAGAGTCATATGTATTACATGCGAGGCAAAAAGTCGCTTGTGAAAACACTCAATTGACTTTCTGAAACAAACTTGAGTGATGATAATCAACTATCGACCAACACCCATACTTTCAGATAGAAAAAATTATGATACTTTTTTATAAAACTTTTTTTTATTCAGGTTTAGTATAAGAATGATCTCTTGGGAAAAGAAGAAAAAGAAGAGAAGAATGAAAGAAAGAGTTGTTTGGTTACTGATCATGAAAAAAATTTCACGATACTTATTTATTTTTAAACCTCCAAACTTCTTTACATTGGCAAAATATTAATTTGTTGAATTTTTTATTAGTAGCAATGATATTATGTCATCTGAAATCGAATAACATTTCTTTAATAATAAAATATTATTTTTTGCTAATTACAATATTCAAGGTAACAATTTTTCATCGCTAAAGATTGATAAAAATTTCATGAATATCTCTTTCTAAGGCTCTTTTTCTTATTTACAATAATTTTATTTTATTTCATTGGGAATATAACCAAATTCAATAACATATCTTGATATGAAATTCTATTAATATTTCCTTGCTAATTATAATGGTGTTATTGTTGATTTCTTTTTATTGCTAAAAATGGTAAATATTTCACATTAAACTTATAGTCGTTAAAATATTTACTCCTAATTTATAATGATGAAATATTATTTATTCGTCCCTATTATATACGTAGCAATGATTTTTTATTGCAAAAGAAGATTAATTTGATTTAATAAGCTATAAAGTTGTTTCACACAACACAATTATTCAAATAATTCAACTGGTAAAGATTGCAATAGATTTTCCTATAGGTCAAGAGTTTGAACCCTATTGAGCCTAATTTCCTTGTTAATTGATAACAGTACCTATGAAACCTTTCGTTGATACATATGCATTTTACCAACGAAAAAGTTCTATGATAAAGATAGTTTCATTTTCCCACAACAATTTTCCTTAATGATTATAAGCTTTTTTTAGGAGAAAAAATGATATGTAATTAAAACTTTTTTGTTGGCATAGATATTTGATTTTTACCAATGGATTTCCTTGGTAGTTGTCAGTATTACCAGCACCATGTTTCTTAGGCTTATCATCCGTTTTACAAACAAAAAATAAATCCCTTGTTAAAAACTTTTAACTACATGGATGCCTCCACGAATCTGGTAACGATTTTTTCATTGTTAAATGTATTTTTTCAACAAAATATTTATTTTTTCAAGGAAACTTTTTCTTGAATAATTTCTTAATTGTTGTAGTGTACCTTCTCCTGATCGGGAGTAAACTTTGTGTACTTGTACCTATTTTGCTTTGTCTGTTAATGAAAACAGTTTTATCTTGACTGCATTCTGTACTTGTTTTGTATTCGTTGTCCCTATTATGCGTTTTCCGTTTTGCCTTCCAAGCCATCTATGTCCGAACAGAGTGGACTACATGTTCAGATAATAAGGATTTGATGACCATGCTGAAGAGTAGTGGTCTCGTGGCAAGCCGTCGACATCAGTCAAGGACTTACTAGCCTCTCACTTTTCGAACCATTTGTACTCACACAATGGGGGCTACAAGTTCGAGACAAAGGGGTTCAATGACCAGGCTGAAATGCAGTAGCCCCGTGGCAAGCTGTCGATATCAGTTTGGGATTGACTAGGCTCCCACCTTCCAAATCATCTACACCTGTGCAAATCAAGCTACAAATTATAGGGATTTTCGACAACCATGCTAAAGAGCAGTGGTCACATGGCAAGCCGTCGGAATTAGTTGGGGACTAACTAGGCTCCCACCTTCTAAACTATCTACACCCGCATAGTGGGGGCTACAAGTCCAAGGTTGGTAATTCGGCGGCCAGGCTAAAAAATAGTGGTCCGACAACAAGTCGTCGGAATGAGTTCGAGTTTGAATAGGCTCTCGCCTTCGAAACCAACTACACTCATGTAGTGAGGACTACAGGTCTGGAGTTTTTAATTCGGCAGCCAAGCTGAAAAGCAGTGATCCCACGGCGAGCTGTAGGAATCAGTTTGGGACTGACTAGGGTCCCACCTTCCAAACCATCTACGCCCCCGCAATCGGGGCTACATGTCTGGGCTTTAATAAGAAGCTTTCATTTCCAATCGTCACCATCTAGGCTTACCTAATCGGGTTCAACGATCATTGACCGCGAAGGGGGCATTGATCCCTGGCAAGTCATCGTCACCAGGCGTGATAATACTGATTAGACTCCCACTTCCTAAACCATCAGCTCTGCGCTAGGTGGAATAGGTGTCAAGATGAACCAGAAGCCATCGTCATTAGCCTCAGCTGACTAAGCTTGCCTAGTTGGATAGAGGTTTTGCCTGCTAAAGGGCTTGCAAATCTACGTCCACCGGCATGGTGCATTGTGTGGACAAAATTACCTTAAATCAGCTAGTGATCCGTATAGGTACGATCCGTGTGTCAAAATTGATCAGGATTTCTAGTGCCCGCGTTAGGCTTGTGTTGGAATATTGTTTGAATAGTAGGCCAAGCCCATAGGCCCGCAGAGTAAGTACTAGGGTTTCTTGTAAGATTGCGCTATATGTACGATGTAGATCGCGCGATGGTAAGAGTACGGGGCAGACTGCGAGACGGTTGAGTATCGGTTTCTCCCCTTCAATTGATGGGGTTGTGTGCAGAGCCATTAATTAGAGAACGTGGTCTACGCAATTTCCTTGAGAACCGTCATTTTCTCGTTTCCCATATTATATTGAATGCTGACCTTTAAATGCTAAACCGCTCGTTTGGTGAACCATGATGTTGATATAATGTTGTTTCCAATTGTTGTAGGCATTATATTCTACAGAGTGTATCTCCTGTAATGTTCTTGCTTGAAGGAAATGTTTTGGGTTAAGGGAGATCCCTATCAAATGAGTCTTTGAATGTTTTGACATTTGCACTGATCGGGAACGGTGATAATCGTCGTTATGCGAGGTCACTTGTTGTGGGTAGGCAGGTAGTTGGTCTGCCGAGATCTTATCATTTATTCTCATATTGCGGAGAAAGAGTACGCACTCTCTTCCAAGGGAAGAGTCTGTTGTTTATGCGCTGGTGCCTTGTCGCTGTTCTGTAACGTTTAATCTCAGAGTTAATATCAACGTCTAATTCCGGAGTGGTCACCTCCACCACTTCTCGATTAACCCCATTGTCTCAACTTTCACTGGAATTCAGGGTCTCGACTGAGATGAGTTGGACATGGTCCACTAGATTAGGCCATTGACTTCTAGACGCCCCTCTCATCCCTGCAGCCAAAAATTGCATGTGAACTGTGCTAGGCTGATACTTATCCCAAGTTCATCCGGTTGAGCGGATCAAGCGTATGAGTTGGCTGTAAAATTTTGAAATACTCCTGGTTACAGATTTTGTACCACCTCAGACCATATTTGAGGGGTATGTCTATTGAGGCGTTGAAGTGAATATGATGTTTCATCCTGCTCTTGTTCTTGCTCTTTCTCGGAGAGGTTGTGGAGCGAAATCTAATTTCGGTACCTTACGTAGTTGGATTCTCTATCTTTACTCCATGTCGTACCGAATTCAGATGCTTGTAGTACGTAGTCTTTTGTATCCGCCTCTGGGCATTTCTTGTTACATCTTTCCAATAATCAATAGAGTTTGTCTTCGTAATTTTTTTATCTATTTCTTAAATGATTGCAAATAACATAAGTCACTAAGAACTAAAACTCGACATTGACTATGGAAAGAGAAATAAACAGCTGACATAAATGGAGAAAAATTGATCCTGACCCTGAAGTGAATTCAAATGACCTTTGTGGATCGTTGGTTTTCTAAACAGACTGTTGAGTTTCGCTGACGTTTACAGATGTTACTGGAGAGTAAACCTTGTAAGGGTGTTAATCTCTGCGTCGACGAAATGTCGGGGGCGGGGGGGTTATATGCCCGCTTGCCTCGGTCTCTTTGTTCCATCACGTTGAAGATTAGATTGCTCATGTGTCGGTTGACGGTGATGCTTCTGCAATCAGTCGGTCTGTCTCTAGTTCATATTGCTCCGCGTGGCGCGGTTGGATCTGGGAACATTCTATCTGTTTCAGTGTAGAGTAATGGCAGCCTCGTGTCGTAGGTTAGTTTCCACGTATCATTCTTTCGGAATGGTTAGCGGTGTACTAACGCATTGTTGAAAGGTGGTGACGACTGCTTCCATCTGATGGAGCCATGGTCTTCCCAAGATAAGGTTGTAGGTAGACGATGCGTCTACTACCATAAAGTCTAGAAACAAGATCTTTCTCAGTTGTCATTCTCCTGTCACTACTATTAACCTTATTTTCTCGAACGAAAAACATTTCTTTCCGCTGAACCCAATTAGCAGGTAGTCTGACGACATTAGGTTCTCTTTGAAATCCATACTGCGGAACACGTTGTAGAGCAGGACGTTGAGTGAGTTCCTTGTGTCTACCAAAGCTCTCTTTACCCCCCCCCACCTTGTTATGGAGATGAAGATGACTAGGGCGTCGTTGTGCGGTACTCGAACTCCTTCAAGGCCCTTGTCCGTAAAGGTCAAGGTTGGAATGTGGCTTTGAATACTTGAATAATAGATGCGTTTGTCCTCGTTCACGAGTTGTTTCAACATCTCTAGTAGAGTCCGCTTGCGGGACCTGTGCGACTGGTTTTCATTTGGTCCGACTCCCTAAAGGTCATAGATTATGCTCGAAGTCTCCTTCTCTATTTCTTTGACTGACACCCCAGTCCCTGGATCGTTTTGGTCGCTTCTCAGAGTTCATGAATTCTTTTAGCTTGCTCTTGCGGATCCAATACTCAATCTCATACCTCAGACTTTTGCAGTCCTTGGCATTATGGCCACCCTTCATGTGGTACGAGCAATATTTGTTGTTGTAACACTTGGAGGGGTCTCCATGCTATTTCGGGGGCCACTTCAGATCTTTCCAGTTTTTCATGGAGTTTAGTACATTCTACAAGCTAGAATTTAGAGGTGTCACAGCTCTAGATCCAACGTAGTTGGATGCTTTCTCTAGCTTGGACCGGCTAGGGTCTAACTAGTTGTCATTACACTTCCTCTTGTTCCTTTTTTCATCCTCGCGTCTTTTTCCCTCCTTCTTGTCCTTCGGAGCAAAGGGTTTCTTCTCACTTTCGGTTTCCTTTTTTACGATCCTCAACTCCTATAAGGTAATGTGCTTCTGGGCGCTCTTGTGGAGCTCTATCATGTCTAAAGCGGGTTCCAAGGTAAGGTATTCGTATAGCTTTCTATTTTTTAGGCCCGCGATGAAAGCTATCATGGCTGTGTCGTCGCTGCAACCGACAATGAGTGTCAGCTCATTGTTGAAGTGCGTGACATACTCTCTGAGCGTTTCATTGGATCCCTACCTTAGAGAGAGTAGGTAATGTGGACTTTTTTGGAAACGCTGACTTTCGACGAATCGCATCGGGAACTCTTTTGCCAGCATTTTGAAGGAGTCGATCGATCTCAGCGGGAGGCCGTGGAACCATGTTAGTGCTGACTTATTCAAGCTAGTAGGAAAAGTCATGCACGTCACTGACTCAGATCCTTCTTTGAGGGCCATTACATGCTGGTAATGGCGCAGGTGGTCGAATGGGTCAATGGTCCTGTAGTAAAAGTCGAGCTTTGGAGGAGTGAACTTCTTCGGAAGGGCCTAACTCATAATACGATCCACGAATAGATAGAGAGACAATACATACAACACATATGCTTCATGTACCACTCTGCGGAGGGGGTTCTGAGGGTCGAGCCTCTCTGCCCTGGCAGCTCGCTCTGCATTAACCGTGCATCCTCTTCTAGTCCATTAGGGACTAGCGCGGGCTTGACTCTTATGTGCTTACTCTCTGACATCATGCGAAGATGGAGGCCCGTACTAATCCTGGTCTCTATTAGCAGGTGGAGGATTTTGTTGGGCGAAAACCTCCACTACTTTGGCGATCTGATGTATTTGAGATGACAACATATCTATCCTGGGGTCTGTTGTAACTGTTGTCGGCGCGGGGGCTTAAGTATGGTGTCCGCTCATAACCGAAACCACTTAAAGCGGCACTGCCAACCGGAGCGTTTGATGCGTCCCTTTGTTTTCTATTGTTGCGTGATCTCGTGGTTACCATCTCTCTGTATTTTGAAGGGAGATGATGTTAATGAAATGCTAGGAACTTTGTCATCCCCACGGACGGCACCAAACTGATGCAATCGTTTTTCACTCTCTACTTTGACCTAGTCCTGTTGACCTGCACAAGTAACACACGTGAGCCATGAAGCACCGTTGTGGTGGCCGATGACACTTCGATGCTAAAGTCAGACAGGGATTTGAGGAAGGTGTAATGTTGTAAACAGGGAATTTATTACCTTAGCTTACCAACCTCATGTCTTATTTATAGTAGAGTCATGGTTCGAACAGGCCATCGAGGGCGTTGTTTAGGAGGGAGATCTTTATCTAATTAGGAGTCGTGCTATAGAAGGGAAGTTCTCTGTTAACCTTGTGTTTCTAGATACATGGGAGATAGTTCCCTATTAGAGGGTAATCTGTAAGAGGAAGTTTTCCTGCGTGATATGTACTCTAGTATTTGCTTCATAGTCGAAAGCAGATAGCTGCTGTGATTGCATGTCCGAAGTTGACCCTCGAGATATTTGCCTTAGAAAAACTTACGGGTATTGGGGTCAGCTGTGAGACATGTGGGCTTAGCAAGTTGTAAGAGTTCGGGTCGTCTAGCGGACTGTATGGGGCGGGTTTAGAACTGCTTGGGCCTGATCAGTATAGAACTGAAGCTAGAACATGTGTTTTCTCGAGATTATCATGACACATGTATGACATAGGGATGTGATCGTTTTGCTGTATCATCAAAAAATATAATTTTTATTGAGATTGGATAAAAGATTTTTGACATACAAAAAATATAAAGAGAATTGTAAAGCAAACTATACAAAGAAAATGTTGAGTGTGGGTTTTTAAGTGTTTCAGAGACACATGGCCAAAAAAATGTCAATATTAAAAACACGAAAACTAAAGAAACTCTGAAAAGTATCAAAATCTGAAACTTCAATTTCAATATTTCTAGTCGATCTATCTTTCATCTTCAGAAGAAAGAGAATGTGTCACCGATCGGCTCAAAAGTTACTGTAAATTGGAGACCTTGTTTCATTTCTGTGTAATTGAACTCATTTATGGGGGTTTTTTATTTGATTCATTTTGTTTGCAGGAACTGAGTGAATTTAGGGCTGAATTGATGACTATAATTCAAGGGCTCAAACGAGTCGAAATGAAATCGTTAGAGCTTCGATTTTGGATTTGGTCCATTATGTTGCACTGAAATTTGGGAATTTTTTTGGTGGTGAGTGTTGCAGGATCTGTGAAATTGGAAATCCAAGTTAGACACTCAAGTGAAAGTGTATCATGACGTGAGTGCGGATCTGTGCACTTGTTTCTTTTCCACAAGTTTTCAATTACTTGTTACTTTCATAGTACTCGTGACCCTGTTATCAATTTGATTTAACAAGTACTTACAAGATTGTTTTTAATGCTGTTGAATTTACTTGATTCTTAAATTTGATCGTGGAGGTGGTCTGTGTGCATTTTTTTTTGGTGGGTGATGTAGTCTTTACTCTTTAGTTTATGTTTTGTCAATTCATAAACAATTTTTGATCTGGAAGGATTATTTCTTATGGTTTAAACCCAACTCATTTTGATTTTGAACAAATTAACATTGCTTCAGTTTTGCAATGAACAGATTGTGCACTGCCGAAAAATATGCTTTTATAAGAATGTTCTTTGAAACTTATGTGTTTACAAGTAGAAGCTATGCAAGTGAAAGAGAATACTAGCACCTTGATTGTTAAGATCTTGGTTATCCCTGAAATACTTAATTTTTTAAAAATTACAATGTCTTTTCGAAATATTTCTAAATATATAATTGAACTAGCATTTAGTAGCAAATACTTGTGAGACCTAAAATGCGATCATTTGCCAATTGTTGAGTCATCAAAACTTCAATCCTCTTATAGTATATGGCCAAACATCAGCACCACCAACCTGACCTTCAAAACAAGCAAGAAGTAAAGTTTTGAAACGAAGAGGCTGTATTTGGAATTATGTTTAAATAACTAATGCATCTCCAAGGAGTGGATTCCAAAGGACAAAAAATTTGATTCACCCGAAATTGAGATTTGAAGGGTGAGGGGATGGCACGAGGGAATGCATGGGAAAATTTAGAGCGGACCACTTGTGTTTGTTTCTTCATTTTCTTAGGCTTGGCCCGATCACTGTACTCTTTTAATAGTCTCTACAGGTCAGTCTTGTTGATGATTATGTTATAAATAGGGTTGGGCAAGATTCTCGATCCATCGTGTTTCAATTCGGATCGTTGCTAACCATTCCAAAACATTTTCCGAGTTTTTCGTCCCGATCGCGGACCCGGATCGATTGTAATTACGACATAATCGATTCTGAAAATGTAGTCCCAGTCCATCCCGTACCGTTCCGAATATTGTAGTGGCCCAACACTACACCAAAAATGGCCATTAGCAACGATTTTAAATCGTGGGGGTAACCCATTGGCACGGCTTAGAACCGTGGGCTGTAGAGGCGTCGCTAAATCCGTAGTAACGGCTAAAAACCGTGGCTAAAATATTAGCAATGGTTTTATCTCGAGGACGGTTGATGATTTAGCCACGGTTATAAACCGTTGCCAAAATCTTAGCCACGATTCTAAGCTGTGGGCAGGAGTAGCCACGGCTTAAAACTGTTGCAAGTTTGGCCACGGTTTTAAGCCGTTGCAATAGGTTTAGCAACGGTTTTAAGTTGTGGCCAGTACTAGCCACGGTTATAAGCCGTGGCAAGGTAGCCACGATTTTTAGCCGTTGCAATAATTAGCCACGGTTTAAAACCGTGGCAAATTTATTTTTTTTGTTGTCAAATGACTTTTTATTACATCTTACAAGTTTTATTTCTAGAAAATAAAAATTTTAATGTGCCAAATTTAAACATTTCCATGAATGGAGGCAAAGTAATGTAATTAATAAGATAATGTATTACATTGAGTCACAAAATCTATCAAATAATATCTCAAATACAATGACACACACACAAACTTAAGTATCTCAAATACAAAGAAAGTGGAACAATGCTGCTGCTGCTGCGAGAGACGCAATGCTGCTGCGAGGGAATCACTGCTGCCAGACAAATCACCTATGAAAATTGCTTCTAGGAGTGATAATACCATGAAATAACAGCTGCTGCAGCAACATAAACCTCGACCATATTACCATCCAACGTCACCAAACAACCCCAGATTTCTCCTTGCAACGACACCTATTGAACCAGGGTTTATGATCAATACTTCCATAAAAATGGATCCAAACCTTCTGCATATTATATCTGATACCGATGCACATTACTACCATTCAAACCATTAAAATCAAAACAAATGGAAGGCATAATGAAGATCCAAACATGGAGCATCAGATGTTATAATTAATGTGAAGCATATTATAAGAGTTTCAACAACAACATACACATTTTGTGTCATCCTTTTAACTTGGATTATTATAAATATTGTGAGATTATTTGAACTTGGAACAGGATGCTATTGTACACCAGGGGTAGTTCCTTTTCATTTTGATTTATGTCATGTTGTTGAGGAATTTTTGTTTTCCCAAGTAGACATGAATAATAATATACTTCAATGGTAGCATATTTGAACCCTGAACGCCCTACAAGCAAATATATTTAAAACTTTATTCATTAATGCCTTGCTTGTTTGATTCACTCCTAGAGCATGCATTAAGGATCATATAGAAGTAGATGCATCATATATGAGAATAGTCCAAGAAGAGTGCACTTTTAAAATCCCATAATGTAGAAGATGCAACATTCAGAGGGTAGTAAGAAGGGAATTTTACTCTTAGAACACTTGAGAACCCAGAGGAATGACTAGAGATGATTCATATAATGTAAGCAAACAATATCAGACAAAAGTTAAACCCACCTTTTCTATCCTTTCTACCTTAAGGAGAACAATACTTATCCCCTCTGCCAATTATTTCATTTCTTATGAATATGGCCAGGAAGCTGATGACAACAGGTGCAGTCATCCTCATTGTGTTTCAGATATGGCTTAGTGATGTCTATGTTGCTTATTAAAAAAAAAAACAATAACTAGCCAATATTTTTCGTCAAAAGCT
This sequence comes from Berberis thunbergii, assembly GCA_003290165.1. Classification (NCBI taxonomy): domain Eukaryota; kingdom Viridiplantae; phylum Streptophyta; class Magnoliopsida; order Ranunculales; family Berberidaceae; genus Berberis; species Berberis thunbergii. Next base: position 176,538 of record QNQO01001348.1, on the reverse strand, counting down.
AGACTTGTCAAAGACACATGACACTGAGATACATTAAATCACCAAAACTAACACAAGCAATTGACTGGGAGCAGCCTCACACAAATCAGTAAATCATAAAATGGATGGATGTAGTTTAGAAATGTTAGGGAGAAAAAAAAACAGCATAGGAAAATGAATTTACCATATCACTGAATTAAAGAACATTAGCATGGTTCGTACTCACAGGATGAAACTGTATGCATAATTGTGAAGAAACTCCTTATATCACTCGCATGCAATGGCCTTTTGATATCTCCCATACTCTTACAGTTTTATCTATTGATGATGAAGCAATGTACTGATTGTTGGATGAAAAGTCAAAATCTGTAATAAATTAGCATTTAGAAACATAATAATGTCCAATATTGGTGACTACAACCTAATTATGGTGAACTTCTCTATGGGAAAAGAAGAAAGTAAAAGAAGGAAGATTGCTTCTCTTCACTAAAACATCATACAAAATTACCTGTATTACTTCAATATCTATCTTTACATGCATTGATATAACATAAAACCAAATAGTAGAGACAACTTGACGGACTGCTCCTACTTACATATCTCATTTATTTCAGTAATTAATTTTGCACTGTAAAATCATTTTTAAATGCACATATTCTGAACTGCAAATGGCAACACATACTCTAGGTAATAGTAAATTTTTTCCCATTCAGAGCATAACAAATTTACATATTTTAGTTGGATGCAGAATTGCAGATCATGATTTCAAATCCTGACAACTTGAAATCAAAATCTTAAACCATGTCCAAACATTTGTTTTAAGTGAGATGATAAAAACTGTGTGCTGATAATAGATGTTTTAAGTGGTATGAGGATCACGAGATATCCTTGAACATGACAAACAATTTTTTTTCCAAACCAAATAATTGAAAAGTGCAATGGATATGCAACACTAGTACAAAAACTGAGAAGGCATGTTAAATAGTCGTAACTTGAAGAGCAAAATTGTGTGATGTGCATGCCTTTGGTAAGTAGAAACGTAAACAGGAAATGATATGCAAAATGCCTTGGATTGGAAACAAGACAACATGACCTATTCAGTGGTTCAAAATCATTTGGTCTCACCTTATTATTTGCTTTTGCAAATGCAATCAACTGCTTGGTGTCAGACTCTGGAACACCTTCTGCTATTATGGCTACAACTCTAATTGTAGGCTATTTCAGAGCAGCCATGGAAGAAGCGGCAGCACTGCAAATATTTTGAACAAAATAAGTAATGACTCCTCAGTCAAACCAATAAAGATACACAGTAGCAGAAATAACCACTGACCTTCTGTATGATGCAAAGTTAGGGAGCTTCATCAGCGGTTGGGTGTGCTGCACAAGCCGCATCAACGCTGCAGAATATATCCAAAAGTATATGAGAAAACTTCATAATTTCGCAAAGAATATAACCATTGACCAACTAAAGATTTTATGTTCCAATTGAAATTAATCTACAACCTCTTAAATTGGACATCATCTTGCAGCTGATTGTACTTCATTGACAGGCAACATATTTGATGAAGATGTTGGAGCCAGTGTAGAAACATGGACTGCTGATGAATTGAGGGTTGTAAGAGAAATATGCTGAAATAGGCAAATCTAAAAAGATAATTCATGACATGCTTTATAAATTGAGGGTTGTAAGAGAAATATGTTGAAATAGCCTCCATGACTAAATTTAACTAGTGGATATTTGAGATTGTGCATGTAACATACCCTGTGAGAGTCTTTGCAAGAGCGCACTCGTGATCCTTTAATCTATGTCCTTCATCAATAATCATGTAGTGCAAGCTAATTTTCTTAAGAAATGCTTTGTCTTTGTCCCTCATTATCAGATCATAGTGGGTGATCATCACATTGAATTTTCCCTCCCCCGCATACTCCTCCCTCGTTGCTTTCCTTTCATTTTGGCTTCCGTCATACAGAACTGCACCAATGCTGCATCCACAAGTATGCTGAATATAACATATACTGGCAACATAATAGGAGATTAAAAGGATGAACTGCTGAAGTTATTGGAAGATAAAATTCAAAGAAAATCAACAGAGGTAGAGACTCAAAGTTTACCTTTTCCTGAATTGAGTGAATAACAGAATTATATTGCCGTTGGACTTCAAGTAAATCATTTGTCTTAACATACCTATCCGAATCTAAATCAGTGACATCTACATCTTCTTCTTCTTCTTCTAGTGGCATATCTATTGGGCTTTCGCTCTTAGAAGTGGACAACTGAGACAGATCATCAGCTTCTACGTCTTTTAGAGGTTCAATGTCATTAGTATGTTCTGCATCCTTTTGCCTTTGAACAGCAGCTCCCAGACAAACAAGAAGATCATTATTTTTTCCAAGAAGTGTTGTCAATCTTTCATTCTTGCTCTCCTCAACCATTCGCATGTATGCTTCTTGATCATCAGCTTTCAACGCTTGGTCCTGAGTTTTTCTGCATGTGTAGCACGTTGTGTTTGCTTTCCATGCCACGCCTGTTCAGATGCCGCCACGACACAACAATCCTTTTTTCATTCTCCATCAAAATAATAGCAATAATAATAAAAATGGTGAAAAATGATTCTTGCTATTCTAGATTGATCAACATAAGATGAACATGAAAAAATATGTGCAATTTCTAGGCAGTAGGCAAAAACATGCATCCTGTTTTGAGAATTATTTGGAAAATCTATTAGGGAACTAGACAACTGTTTTGATTTTCTGCAGAATATTAAAGTGAGAGATAGAGAGAGAGAGAGCTTTATATATGCAGTATCATAATTCAAAAATATGCTCTTTTGCTAGACATTGTGCAAGATCAGTATCCATGCCATTCCAAAGATGACATGAAGCTAATCAAATTTTCCAATAACAATTATTCAAATAACAGGGTGCATTACCATACAACCTAGACATCATATGAAAAAGGTCAATGACAAAAATAGAAAAGGGAAAAGAATAGGCATGCCTGAACACCATCATTTCGCTGCTTACGACGCTTTAAAGCAGCTTGTCCTTGCAATTGAAACTCGCGTGGCACATTAAGAACTTCTGCAAAAAATTTCCTTTTTCTTGTTTCAATATGGTTCTTCTCTTCTTCCTCTAACCTTGAGAGCCTTTGCAGCAAGGAGTTCAATAACATCAGCAAAGTGCTCAACATGACAACAATATGTGGGAATAACCTAGATTGTAATTACTTTAAACCACCTGCGCTTGAGCACACGTTACCCATGCAAAAGTCTGCTCTTTCTGTGAGATTGTCACAATGGGATAATGCCGCATGGATATTGAGCAATTATGTAATTTTAGTATTAAGATGCAATATAAGTAAATCAACCTTGTGGTGACTGGTAAGTTAGTGATAACCAATGAATCATAACCATCTAAACAGAATGTAACGATCGGGAAGATGAAATGATCTGTAAAGTAAATATGTGTGCTAATAACTGGACTGTGGCTGCCCTGAATCTTAATATAAAAACCGCCAGGGTTTATAATCCTAGACACTATTCTCAAGTCAAGTTTTCAAATAAGAACTCGTACATCCACTTACAACTAATAGCTCATGATACGATCAGAAAGACTTCCATGGTTTGTTCCAATTCGCATAGCCCTTCCATATTGCTTACATTTCTCAACTAATGGAGTGAAAACCTGGTGTCACACGACAGGATGTCAATAAAACCAACTCTTGCACAAAATGTTGATCCCTTAAGATCCATGTGAATCAGAAGGACTTATTGGGACTGTGATAGCTTAAGAAAATGAAAGCAATATGAATGTTAATCACCTTTCTAGCTCAGAAAGAAACATTATTCAGGTTTATAATCTTATAAAGGTACTATGCTGATTTGGAAAGTTGTTCAACATTACAGAAATGAGACTAAAATCTGAGTTGATAGTATGTGACATATTATGCTGGATAAGGTTAAAGCATAGTAGTATGTGATCATGAATGAGAAGAAACATTATCATCTCAACACGCATATCGGACATTAAAAGGAATGGCATGATTGTATTCCACATATTTCTCTGAATAAACAATGGGTAGCCATACAGATAAATTCCTCTATTTGTTTAACTAAAAGTAGGCTTCAAGATTGAGGGGATTATATTATGTATACCCTCTCTTTAGCAACACCACGATGATCTTTTAACTCTGCCAGGCTTCTTGGAGAAACTATTCTTCTAAAGTTTCTATCTCTGTCAAAGACCTAGATGGAGTTTAAATTAGGTTGGAATCCATCTTACAACTGATGTTTTCGTTACAGGTACAAAAACAGGAATCCAATAAGCAACAATTGTTATCATATAAGCAGCGACAAGCATGTTAGACTGGTAAATGATCCAAGTTTGCACCAAATATCATTTTGCGATATGGTTCGTCATAGGATTTGCTACTTTTATGGGTAAATAGGAACCATCTGTGGGTCAAAATGATTGTCTTGGCAAATGAATAGATTGCCAAGAACATTCTGACGTTAACTCAATGAAGCAAAGAACATAGTGGATTCAAGGAAATAAAGATAAATACTGAAATTAAAGAAATTGAAATTAAATAAAAGAAGAATATCTTTTGGAGTCCTTCATTCAATCAAAGTCAAATTATGATTGATGGCCTTATGTCTGATCCTTCAATGCTTGCTAATCAAGAAGTTGGGCCTTTATCTCAAACAAAGCCCTAACCCTAATCCTAATACTAGTGAGCTTATAGGCCCAACCCAGCAATAATTAAGTAAATGAAATAAATCTTAATTACAACAATCCCATCAGCACGACTGTCTTAATTTTTCATGAGAACTTCATTTTCCTGGGGGCAAAGGTGGATGAAAAATTTAGGTACCTAGTGGGGAACTTTCTTTGAAGTTTTATGTCAGAGGTCAAAGAGTAATGCACAACATATCATATCTATGACTTGTACCTTTAAAAATAGTTAAGCAGAACTCATGGCAGTTAGGTCATCGGGGTTGGTTTTTTCAGAAGTGATTCATCTGAAAGAGGTTGCAGTATTGAAATTCTCGTAAAAGTTACATAATGTAAGAATTGACTACATGAAAATACCTCTACCTTAAGTGTCCATAATTTAAGGAACTCCTGTCTTTGCACATCTGGATCTGAAATACCACGCAAGTATTCTGTTTCATTGGGTGAGAAGTAACGCCGAGCAAAAGGCAAAAGGTTGTTCTTTAGCTTCCTTTCCTTATCTTCTACATCAATACCTATCTGCAGTTATTTAAAGGGAATGGCTTCAAATAACTTCCTAGTAAGGCAATACATGCGCAGGCAGGAAAGGTAACTAGAACTTGGCACAAATGAGAAAGAAATAATAGTACCAAAGAATCTATAGTCACTCCACAGGCAATCAAGGATGTAGTATGTGAAAGGTTAAACTGCAAGGAAGGTGCGTCCCACTTTTTATCATGTTGCCACTCTACCTATTCACGTCAAATAGACATAAAAGTCGAGAGAGTTCAAAATAATCAACGCAAGTAGAATAAGAAGATGAAATGAAAGAATGTTGTGTAACATAATGGAAGTAAATAAACTGACCTCTGGCTTCCCAAAAGTGTTCTTTTTGATCATCAATGATCTTGGACTTACTTGACCGCTAGTATCTAAAAAAAACCAAATAAGACAACTATCAGAAAAACATGTATAAACTATACCTTTTTTAATATCATGCTATTTATCCATTGTATCACCTTTATCCAAGTCATCACAGGATTCAGATCATAAAGCAAGATACCCAAGGGAAGGGAGCTTACAAAGCTGCTAACAAGGGGAATAAACAACTAAAGGGGAAATGGATTACAAGAGTGCATACAACAATTAAAACAAGTACAAGGGGAAATGCGTTTAATTCTCCAAATATTTAGATCCATCTAACGCAGGACTCTAACATCAAGGGTCAACTCTGCTTTTTGATGCATCACTTCACTTCCTTGCAGCATCCAATTACTAATGAAATCATAAATTTGTGAACTAAGACACTTAGAACTCATCATATAGAAGAGGTTTTAGTTCAAAGTAAACTGAATATCATGAACCGGGTAATTTAATAAAATCTTCTCTCTCAAACTACTTATCTAGAGTCAGAATCAATTACATAAGTACAATGGTTCTCACTAAAATGATGATAGGGAAAATTAAAATCAGTAGTACACTGTTGAACTAGTAGAATTGAAACAAGGTACTACTTCTATCATAAAGAGAATGGTAGTAAGATTAAATGACAAGCTAAACTGAATTATACAAAATTGGATATCAAGTTTCAAAATGTCAAGAGCATTCCTCTACAAGTAAGAAAAGAATGAAATTTTGTGATAATAGGCCCTACATCTTGAAAGGGTAGAGCGCTAACAACGCTCTTTTCTCAAGCATTTCTCCCCCCATGCTAAATACACTCTTGTTTTCACATGGCAACTGAATCCGTCCATGATAGATTCCTCCTTCAAACTCGGTGTCACCAGGCCCTCTTATGGCGAATTGCCATTCAAAGATATTTTCCTTATACCATCAAAATAAAGTCGACATTAGAAGAAAAAGCGAGAATGAAGTATGTCACTAACTTTGGTACAACCATGCTTCACAGATAAAGCTAACTATAAGATATCTTGGAAATACTTAAGATGCTATTTAGAAATTAAAAAACGTTGGACTCCCAAGTAGAAATAACTAGAATTCAGACCAACTTTGAGAACAAGTAACAAAATTTATGAATGAAATTCCATAAGATCATTGTCTTTCCAGAACAACAAAGAACATAATGAAACATGTGGGTGACCCTAACAAATTCAATTAAAATTTCTACTTGAAATAGTAAACAAACGTTCCATTTAACGGTGTTCAAACTTGGTGTCAGAGTTGCATAAAATTATGGCTATATTGTAAGGCTAGTGAATAAACCCCTCTCAACAATCATCCATGTAAACACATGCATAAACCTATCTGCAACGGCATGGTGAGCCATCTTCCATCTAACGGAGCAGACTTCATTAAACTAGTTCCCATTCTAACCAAAATATTCTATTTAACGGTCCCAAAATTGATGTCAGATCTTCCATAGAGCTAGTCGATGTTAAGGCACCACAAAATGCTACATTGCAAAGTTATTGAATAACCCCATTTGCCAAATAGAAGAATCATATCAACTCCTTCCGTACATAATTGCTTCAAGCAATCCCAAGACCAGAATATCAAAAGCACTCTAAAGAATGTTTAATCAAACAACGACAGTTTTCTACCTCACTCATCATCAATGCCCAAAGCAGAATCAAATACTTACACTACGCCCAATTCCCAAATAGGTAACAATTTCAAAGCTATCTATTCAATAAAACCCATAAAATGGGAACAATTTTCGACCCCATTATTTAATCCAACAATGGGTCTTTTCTTCAACAAATCACCATTTCAAAGATCAAATCACAATGAAAACATAAAATAGTTACAGATCACCGTTCAACACATACTCATTTCAATGGGGGTGTAAAACCTCATCATCAACAATCTTCTTCGGGAGCGGAGAAATTGATCCATTCGGGGGAAATTGATCCATTAGCAGAAATCTTCTTCTTCTCCTCTTCAGAAATCGAGCTCGAGAAAAGAAGAAAGTGAGTTCTAGGGTTTGTTTTGCTAAAAGAAGAAAAAAAATAAGAAGAAGAGATCAACAAAGAGATCTAAAGAATAAGGAGATCTAAAGAAGAAGAAGGAGATCTTACCTTCTCTTCTTCTTCTTCTTCTTCTTCTTCTTCTTCTTCTTCTTCTACTATCGTCATCTCCTTCATTCGTCCTTCTTCTTCCCTGCTTCAAGAGTCTGTTTCGTCCCTGCTTCTTCTTCTATCGTCCTCTCCTTCTTTCATCCTTCTTCTTCTTCCTTGTTTCGTCCTTCTTCTTATTCTTCCCTGCTTCTCCTTCTTTCGTCCTTCTTCTTCTTTTGAGAATCTGTTTTTCATCAAGTTTTTTCGCCAAAGTGCGAAAATCTCCCTCCAAAGCGCGAAACCATTTTGGCCAAAGTGTGAAAGTTAAAAAAAATTTAGCTACGGTTTCAAACCGTTGGGAGGTTTAGCCACGGTTATAAACTGTTGGCAGTTATAGCCATGGTTTAAAACCGTAGCAACCCTTTTGGTGTAGTGTTTTTTTCCACGGTTTTATTTTTTAGCCAAGGTTTTAAACCGTTGGCCATTATAACCACGGTTTTTAGCCGTGGCAAATAAACCAACGGCTTAGAGCCGTGACCACCTCCCCGTAGCTAAACAAGCCTTTTGGTGTAGTGCAAGACCAAGCTCAATGAACGACCCTAACCCTAAACTTCAGTCCTCAGTTCCTTTTCCTCACTTTAGCTCCAACATACTTCGCCTCCACCCCCACTCCAGCTCCCGCATCTCTCCTCTCCACTTCTACTCCTACACTCCAGCTCCAACCTACAAGCAACGCCGCCGCCATCGACTTCGTCCACTACTATCAGCCAGGTAAGCTTCTTTTTCTTTCTAGTTTCTTCTTCTTCGATCATGACTACAACTCGTCGATCTATGAGCAAATCGACCAATGACCACGAATGGCCAGCCATCTCTCTGAGCAAATCCACCCCTTCTTCTTTCTTATTCTTCTTCTTATTTTGTTCTTCGATCTTGACCATGTATTGTCTATCTATGAGCAAATCGACCGATGACCATGAACGACCAGCCATATCTCCCCTATCTCTCTGAGCAAATGGAAGCAGTGGTTTCTACCTTTCACCAGTGTGTTAAATATACTGCTAACAACTCGGAAGGGACAATACATGGAAACCGACCTATGGCACGAGGCAGCCACTACGCCGCACTGAAACAGATTGAGTGCTCCTAGATCCAACTACATCATACAAAGCAGCTTGACCCAGTGCAATGCCTAAAGACGGAAGGGGCACCATTTTTTAGCGTTATAAGAATAGTCAACTTTACCGCACAACAAATCATAACGGCAATGGCAAGCTAGAGCACATCCCCCCGACATCTTGTCGGTGCGGTGATTTGCCCCTCTACAAGGTTTACTCTTCAGTGGCCTATGTAACGCCTCAATAGTCAACTAAATGATCCGCAAAAGCTATCCGAATTCGCTTCGAGGCCAAGATCAATTTATCTCCATCAAAGTTAGTTTGCTTTAATTTGATTGTTTCCCTTTCCGTAGTCAATATTGAGTTTAGAGTTCTTAAGAAGCTTATGCGATTCACAATCATTTAAGAAATAAAACAAGAATTTCAAAGACAAACTCTATTGATTATTGGAAAGATGAAACAACAAGCACCTTGAGGCGGATGCAAAAAACTACATACTGCGGATAGTCTGCAGGTGAGAGGAAAAATAAAAGTTGCTCGACCCCTTCGAAAGACGACAATGGAGTCAAGAGAATGGGAGATGCTCGACCCCTTCCCAATAAAGATAAAATATAAGTGTGGATTTAAAGCACGGAGCTGACGGATTGCTTCGCCACATCACCTCACAGAGACATTCTTGTTGCGGCGTTGAACAATTCCCAAAGGGCTCTGATCTATTTCAGGAACATCTCACCCTTTCTCACTTCATCGAACGACTTCGAAGCGGACGGATAGGATGACCGCAAGGGAGGCCACTTTTTATCGCACATCAACCGACACTTTGATCAGCCACTAATTACCCGCGAGATCTGAGTGCACGAAGATACAAGTGGTATGGTTTAACACCATAATATCACCTTTGGTAATAAATCCATACTACTTCTCCGTGATATGAGAAGGAATTATGAGACCTCAACAGATCAACTACATGCCCACCCATATCACGTGACCACGCATAACGACAACTTTTGCCTTGCATGAACGGCATAAACATCAGAACACTCAGAGACTCCAGACATGGAGATACAACTTCAGCCTTTGGAAAACCCAAAACATCTTTTTCAGCCTTTGAAAAACCCAGAACGTCTTATTCAAACAAAAACATTAATGAAGATAAACTCTGTGAAAGATACTGCCTACAACGATTGGGAAACACCATTATATAGACGTAATGGTTCACCAAACGGGCACTCAAGCATTAAATACCAAGTATTGAATAGCACATGAAAACAAAAAGGCGACGGTTCCTAAGGAAACTACGCAGAACACGTCAATCAATTAACGGCGCTGCACGCAACCCCATCATTGAGGGGGAGTAATTGATACTCAACCGTCATGCAACTTGCGCCGTACACGTGTTACCGCAGATCTGCACTGTACACACAACACGCTTTGCTATAAACCCTAGCCCTTCCTCTGAGGGCCTATGGGCTTGGCTTGGTAATTGAACAACACCACGTCGCATGCATGGTACGAGTACCAGAAGATCCTAATCAACCCTAACATACGGATCATACCTATAGATCACTAGTCGGTTTAAAGTAACTTTCTCCACACCATGTGCCAAGTGGATGGATCTGGTTCACATGCCCCTTAGCAGACATAACCTCCTTTCAAAACAGGCAAGTTTAGTTAGCCATGATTGATGACGATAGCTTCTAGTTCATCCCGACACCTAGTCCGCGTAGCATGGGCATCGACGGTTTAGGAAGTGGAAGTCTAATCAGTGTTATCACGCCTGGTGATGACAACTTGCCATGGATCATTGCCCCCTTAGCGGACGGTGATTTTCGAACCTAATCAGGTAAGCCTAGCTAGTGACGACTAGTGATGGAAGCTTTTGATCAAACACTAAACTTGTAACCCCCAATGTGAGGGTGTAGATAGTCAAGAAGGTGGGAGCCCAGCCAGTCTCGAACTGATTTTGGCGGCTCGCCACGGGACAACCGCCCTTCAGCGTGGTCGCCGAATCACCAACCCTATACTTGTAGCCTCAGCGCAAGGGTGTAGATAGTCTAGAAGGTGAGAGTTCAGTTAGTCCCAATTTGATCTCGACGATTTGCCACGGGACCGTTGCTTTTCAGTGTGGTTGCCGAAACACTCCCAAGTTTGCAGCCTGGTGCACTCAGGTGTAGATAATTTGGATGGTGGGAGACTATTCATTCCTGAATTGATTTCTACGGTTTGCCACGAAACCACTATTTTTCAGCGTGATTGTCAAACCCTAACGAATTTGTAGCCCCCACTGCGCGGGGAAGGCATTGACGGTTCGAAAGGTGGAAGCCTAGTCAGTCCCGAACTGATTTCGATGGCTTGCCACGAGACCACTACTCTTCAGCCTGGTCGCCAAATCCTTACTCCCTGAATCTGTCGTCCACCCAGATCGGTCATAAATGATTTGGATGGTGGAAGTTTAGTCAGTCCCAAACTAATTCCGACAGCTTGCCACGGGACCACTGCTCTTCACCCTGGTCGCCAAATCATTACTCCCCAAATCTGTTGTCGGCCTTGATCGGTCTTAAATGATACGGATGGTGGGAGTCTCAAGCAGCTCGCCACATGGCTTCACGCTCAAACGAATTGGCATCCTAACATTGGAAAATGCCACTCGTGCCAAACACTCGGCCACCACAGCTCGCCCAAGGCATCAACTGCAGCTGACAAGTTAGACAAACAAGCAATGACCCAGGTCATTCACAATACAAAGCGGTCAAACCCACTACCGCAGACAGACCAATCAACGTTCTATTGATTCAATTAGCCTATGCCAATGCAAGACAATAAGGCAAAATAAAAAAAGCATGCAATAGAGACAAAGTGCGTAAAACGGATAACATTGTTTTCATTAATGGTCAAGACAAAAAGAGTACATTTACACAAAATCGCTCCTAATCAGGAGCATGCACGAAAACGAAAGAGTTAAGCCTAGTAGAAATAGGGGGTCGAATTTGCATCCATATGCGCTTCAACCTGGACGTCAGGGACCGAATCATCCTCCTTGTTCGACGACGCAGAAGAGACATACATGTCTCCATATGACACCTTCTTATAACGATCAAGGTACCACTCCAGATGTTTCACCTTCACCAGCGACAACAGCTCTTGCAGGCCATGTATAACCCAATGAAACTCACATTTGCCTTGTTCCTAGAAAAGTTCTTCCTCTCGCACCTTTCCTTCAATAAATTCGCACTCCAACAACTCAAATTTACCAGTCAACGCATCAACCTGAGACTGCTCTGTGGCGAGACAACTCTCCACAGTACTGAGTTCATGAGACCCCAGCTTCAACTGGTCTTCGGTCTTCCTCGTTTCTCGAGCATAGAAATCCACATCGGATTCAAACTGTTGCTTCTCAGTGGTCCAACGAACTTTCCTTGAAGCAATCTCTTCAGCAAAGTATTGCAGTTCAAAACGTGTTTTATCCCCAGCCTCTTACGCAACCTTGACTTCTCGACATATCCGGCTCAGCTCCTGCCTGAGTCTGTCCCTCTCGGACACTGCCTCTGCCAGTTTGTGCTCAGGGTCTTCCAGACGAGCCCTTTGAGCCTTAGCGATATCAACAAATCGATCCAAACTCATCTTTTTGGCTTGCTTCTTAAGTCGTTCAATTTCATGAAGTGCATCAGAGTACAACTTCTACACATGCAATAAGACATGCTCCAAGGTGTGCAATCTCTCACGAGCCGCCTCGACTTCCATTCTAGCAATGGTCACATGGCTTATATGAGATATACGCAACATAAGGTACTTCAAACCCTTATCCATACACCCTTCGAGCGAATCCTTCTTGGGTTTCGGAGCGTGGTCCATTAGCCAGTTGTGATGCTTGCTTATATGCGTCCTCGAAGCATACTCAATATCCACCTCTCAGTTCCAGACCTGCGAGCTCATCTTCACCAAGTCCGGTGCAAACAGGCTTATCCGCGCATCAAGACGAAGCGTCCTCTGATCTAGAACTACGTCATTACCACTCTTCACTGTCACCACCGTCCTCATATGGTCACCACTCTTCATGCCATTACCACTCTTCGTGGCTTTTCCTTTGTCAAGAGCAGTTGACCCTTTACTGCGAGACGACTCCACAAGATCCAGAGGCAGAGGAGGAAGTGAAGTATCTATAGTGCCCTCCAACACTTCTAACCTGGCCCTCGACGAGACTGTGAATCGTGCGGGCTACATAAAACATGACCGGTACCACGACCACTCTCAGGAAAATCATCAGTGAGGGGATCAGATTCCACTGCCTCGGACGAATCTTCAAAAATGCTTTCTATCGAAACGGCCCCACACGAATCAACACTAGTAGAAGTCGCCATTGCAACCTGCACCAGACTGTCATTCAGAGCATCGACCTTCGCGCCACTAAGTTTCAACCCATCTGTGACTCCCGCCAATCGCATATAATTTCCTTCCAAACCGGGAACGTTAGACTCCGCCTCAACGGGCCTAACAAACACGCTTTCTTTTCTTGGTGGAGCGGGTCATGCCGAAGACAAACTAGTTCTAACACGGGGCTTCTTATTCATAAAGGAAGCAAGCGTCTCAGGCAGCTCATCCACATCAAACAGGACAAGAGCATTGGCCCCAGTATCCTTCTTCTTTCTGGAAGGGGCCCCATCTTCCGACTTGATGGGCACCTCTCGATACAACGTGGGAGCTACATGCCAATTTTCCCACAACCCATTGCGAATGAAATTGGAAACTCTGATTACATTAGTCACCTTTGTTTGAGGCAAGTCCCGAAATTTCTTCATGGTGGTTCGCTTCTCCAAAGTAAGAGGAGTAGTGGGGAACCTCTTTGCAGAAGATTATGAGCAATTGTTCATCAATCTATCGTCAAGCACATAAAAGTTGCAAGGAAAAGTCAAACTTATGAAGTGGTCTGAGCTGTTCAAGTGGACAACCCTTGCATCAGAAATACTTCGAATGTGCTGGGGCTAAGAAACACAACTTCTGCTAGAACTTGAAGTCATCGGGCAGTCTACCGATTCACTTAGATGCCCTCAGCTTACATAATACATTGCTCTGCAACCGAGGAGCGGTAAGCAACTGGATCACCTGTGGAGTCACACTATCGTCGACCTCCTTAGCACGAAGCAGAATCACGAGGATAACCCTGTATCCGTTGGGTCCCAACTGAGCCGGGGGAATCCCTAGCAGATTCAAGAATTCCCAGATCACGTCTAGAACCGAGAAATGCAGTCCACTTTGAAGCATTCCCTGTTGTAAACAAATAAGACCATTAGGAAGCGACAATGGCGTCTGGTCGCCCGTTAGTAGGTACAACAACAGATCCTTTGGGACTCCAAACCTAGTACGGATTTCGGCAAGATTAGGTTCAAACATCATCTTGTCTTAAAAAAACTCTAGGCCCTCGACCAAGATAGCATCATCAAGAAGATCATCTTGAGGCATGGGGAAGACGAACAAACTCTTGTAATCAGAACGATATCTTCGAAAACAAGAAAAGTAGAAGAATCAAATGCTGCACTAGGAATGACCTATTTAGGCAATGGGTTCTCGCCTTTTTTTCGCCGAATCAATGCACGTCAATTAATGCAGCGCGCGGCTCATGCAACGATTCATATTCAGTCATCATAAGCAACACATCCCTTCCAAATACGACTTAGCGAACTGATGTGACGACCCACTAACTCGGGGGAATAGTTGATGATACATAAAAACGTTCATACCCTTGAGCCATACATGTGTCATAATAATCTCAAGGAACCACGGGTTCAAGCAATAGCCCAATACTGATCCAGCTCGAGCGGTTCTCAACTCGCTCAACTTCAGCCCACCAGGCAAGTCCAGACTCTCAAAGTATGTTAGGTCCACATGTCTCACAACTATCCACGATACTCATAAGCCCTATTCAAGTAAGTATCTCGAGGATTTTCTTCAGACGGGCAACCACAGCTGCTATTTGCTTCCAACTAGGAAGCAAACACTAGAGTATCTTCCACACAGGGAAACTCCCTTTTATAGAATGCTTTCGGATTGGAAACTATGTCCCGCGTATCTAAGAGCACGGAGCTAATAGGGAACTTCCTTCCTACATCATGACTCCTAATTAGAGAGGGGTCTCTGCGAAGATCTCCTCCCTAATCTACATCTACGATGGCCTGGTTAACCCAAGAGTCTTTGCACTATAAATAAGACATGAGGTTGGTAAGCTAAAGTATACTACAAATTCCCTGTTACAACATTACACATTCTTTAGAGCCTTGTTTGACTTTAGCATCAAAGTGTCATCGGTCATTCCACGGTGTTATGTGGCTCACGTGTACTACTTGTGACGGTCAAACTCATCAGAGCAGGGAGAAAAACAGCTGCATCAATAATCTATCTGAAGACACTTTCTTATAAAATGCTCGTGGAGATTCTTTTATGTTCATTCTAGGGGTGGGCATTTAGAACCGAAAATCAGGACCGAACCGACAACCGGACCAATCGGGTCGATTCAGATCGATTTTAATTAATTATAAAAATTTCGGTTGTAAAAGCCCGGCCCGAAGTTTCTAGTCCGGACCTTGGTTTCCATTTCTGAAGCCAGTTGGGTAACCGACCCGGCCCAGTTTAAAATTGAAGACTAAAACACCTTTCCTCTCTTTGCTTATCTTAAACAATCTCTCATTAAGATTCTCCTCTACTTTCCCTTTCATCTCCTTCGTTTCTCACTAAGCTCCTCTCACTCTTCTTCAACTCTCTCTCTCTTCCACCAATGGCAGAAAATGGGTTTCGAGCTTTAGACGAGAAGTCTCTGATTGAGTACATCAAAGCCACCCCATCTTTGGCTTCCAAGCTAGGAAACCAATTCAATGGGTTACAGATCAAAGAAGTTGGAGATGGGAATCTCAACTTTGTCTACTCTACATCGTGATTGGGTCCTCTGGTGGTTCTTTTGTCATCAAACATGTATAAATAAAAACCTAACTTTTTTTCTTTATTGGGTTCATTTGGTTTTCTTGATTGATTAAAGATGGTGAATCTGATGATGCTGATGGAGATTTCGGCTGAATCTGATGTACTCAATCAAGTTTTCCGAGCTTAATCTGAAAATGGTTTTCTAGATTAAAGATGGTGAATCTGATGATGTTGATGGAGATTTCATTAAAGATGGTGAATCTGATGATGCTGATGGAGATTTCGGCTGAATCTGATGATGCTGAATCTGAACCTTGTGCTTCCAGGTTGGCGGTGGTGTTGGGATGCGCAGAGTCTTTGATGCCACTTCACAGTGCCATTACTGCTGCTCGTCTTAAATCCATCATTGCTGTTGATTCCAGCTGCTGGAATTGGCTCTCTGAAGGACTTGGATTGCCTTTGTGACAAGGCCTGCTGGTTTTTCTGGCAGAGAAATCAGCAAAAAATTTTCTTTCATCACTTTGAGAAGACGTTATTTCCTTCAAGGCTATATATTCGAAACTGTGTCTTGTGCAACTAATGAAAACTAGTTTGACAAAGTGAATAATCGATGTAATGCACATTTTGAATTAGTTGTTGTTCTCTTAAGATTCTCTAAAATAAAAAAATAAAAAAAACCGATACGGGCCCGACCTGAGAATTCGGTTAATCGGCCTTATTCGGTTTGGTCTCAGTTTTCAATTTTCAGTTTAAAAAATTCAATTCGGGTTTCGGTTTTTGGTTTTCGGGTCGATTACCCGAACTTGCCCAGCCCTAGTTCATTCCATAGTTAAGTACACACTGTTATGAAAAATATATTCCGGAGAGCCACCCTCTCCTTTTTATGCGAAATAATGGTTGTTGATATTTAGCATTAGAAGTTCTTTATGTATAAAAATATATTCCGGAGAGGCACATTTTGTTATTATTTTTGATATTTACCCGAATTTTTGTTATTTAGCATTAGAAGTTCTTATGTGTAATGGTGCTTGTATTTACAAACAGGAGTCGTCAGATCTAAATAAATCTCTTAACGATGAAGTGGAGCATCTGAGAACAGTAAGTCCCCTCGTTTCTCCATGGCCCTACTCCTTCTGAGTTTCTGTTATCTTTCACTTAGGAGAATTGTTTGACTGAATATTTAGAAGTTTCAAGAATTAAGGACAACTCTCCAACAGCAACTAGTCTCATGGAATTTGGGGATAGTCTATCTTTTATACTCCTTTTCACCATTTTGATTTTTTGTATTGGTGCGTGCACTTGTTTAGTATGACTGATCATATGAAATTTTTGTAGCTGCAAGATGAAGCAGAAGATGCTAATGGAAGCCAAAAAGGGGATAAGGAAGTTGAAGTTCCCAACATTAGAGAAATCTGACGAGGAAAATGCTATTGAAGCGCACAATGTCGAGGCACTAGGGAATGCAGAGGAAGTTCAAATTCCAGCGAAAGTGGAAAATGGTAAGAACATCTAAAATTTGGGGAATTCTAATTGGCGAGGAAATCAGTGAGGGAAAGGATGCAACCGTTCATCCTCTTGAGATGCGTGTATACACCATTAAGATGTATGGCAATGCAAATCTCGAGGGAATGATTGGTGGCATTCCTAAAATTTGGGCCCCTTGCTGGTTTCCTCGCCCCTTTCCTCGACAGTTAGACAGACTCCTAAAATTTGGGCCCCTTGCTGGTTTTCTCGCCCCTTTCCTCGACAGTTAGAGAGACTCCTAAAATTTGAGCCTCTCCGTAACGAGAAAGGCTAACTGACGAGAAAACCAGTGAGTGAGAAAGGCATCACGAGGGGATGGAGGGTCTCCCTTGCTGGTTTCCTCGACAATTATTATTTCTGCTCCATAATTGTTATATCTTGCCAGTCATGATGTTTATAGTAATATGAGAATGATCTCACAAGTCACTCAACTGTTGAGATTGTGAAAATGTTGATAAATTACAGACTTTGACGTCATTATCTTGCATTGTATCAGTTACTATGAAAAGTAAATTTCTATATTTGCTTTTAATTACACCTCTTTGTGTTTGATTTTAGTAACTGATAAATGTGCATGCTGCAGCCAGAGCATTATTTGTTTACTGCCAGATTCAAATGTTAAGATATTCCCCAATTCTAGCTGGTTTGGAAAAGGGGCGAGGTTTGCTGTTTGGGTGGAGCTAGGCCCAGGCCAGCAAGAATTACTCTAAGATATTTTATCTAGTTAGAGATTTTATCTGACACCTATTTTCTGCTATCTCAAGCATTTGAACTTATTTAACTGGCGAGGAAACCAGCGAGGGGGACCCTCCATCTCTCTCGTGATCGTGCATTCCATCCCTTGCACATATCGCAAGGGGGATGGAGGGTCTTCCCTCCCTCCCTTGTTGTTTTCCTCGACAATTAGAATTGGGGCAAGCATTTCTATTTCTGCATCATCAGTTTTAGGTTTGATTGGCTATGATATAATTTTCAATAAATAAGAATAGAATTTGACATGTTTGTTGAAGTTCGTCTTGCTAATATTATCTTTCATTGTTTTGGCAATGTGTCCAGAGAGCCATGCCCCTAGCGCCAAGAGAGTGTCAGGGAGGCTAGCATATGTGGTGGAGAAAAAGAAGGGAGTTAAAATATATATATATATATATTTCTTAGCAGTCAGGGCTCCTAGCCATATTTGGGTTACGGTAGGAATTTTATATTTTTACCTATTCTTTTTAAAACACAATCACAAACGTAATCTATAGAAAGGGTAGAAGTGTAAAAGACCTTTACCCTGACCCAAAAGTGGCTAACCCCGACAGCCTAGAATTGTTGGAAAAAAAACAATACACCGTTCGCCACCAATTTGCGTCATTGTACATTGTTCATCACCAGCAGCACACTGCCCCCATCACCCTGATCACGCAACCCCACCACCTTGATTACGTACCCCTATTCTGTGAGTTTGGGTTTTGATTTCACAAGAGAGACTGCAAAATTGAAATCAAATCTCACATAATAGGATGCGATCACACTGTCCACCACCCTTTGATCGGTTTTGATTGTTCTCTTGAAAGAAGGAACTTGTCTAGATAATCAGGCTAGGCACATTAGACTCGTGCCAGACCAGGCCCAATACCCTTCATCATTCTAGAGATGTTTATAATGCCCCCAATTAAACATAATCACACGCACAAATAGCCTCTGGCACTGTCCTAATTCTATGGCCTAGCTCTCTAGATTTTTTTGTGAAAAAAGAGAGAAAGGTCCCTTTTTGGTGGGTCTCTGTTTCTCCAAATTTGTCTGTAAATAGAGTTTTGCTACACAGCCCGCTCCCATGGCCTGTTTTCACAGCCTTGGGGGCAAAAATACAATGTTGCCCCCCTCTCTTTAAACATTTTTTTGAGAAGGTAGTTAAAAAGAGGGGCAAAATCATATTTTCGCCCCCCAGGGCTGTGAAAACAGGCCATGGGAGCGGGCTGGCTAGAATTGGGGCTGTAAATAGAGAGATGGAGGAGGGTTGGGAGCTGTTGCAAAACACAGTACAATTAATGCCTGAATTTGATATTGACCACAAGAGAAGTTTCACAAGATCCACCCCTTCCATACAACAAAAACTTTGTTACTCAACAAAAACACCTCTACCTCTACTTCACGAAACACACCTCACGAAACACAGTAAATAATTTCCCACCGAAAATTTCCCTCTCATTGTGTCTCTCTAGAACACAAGACCCCCATATTTGGATCCAAAAGCACTATAAAAATCCCCCTAAAAATCTTACATTGAAAGAAAAAATTGCAGATTCAGATATGAAACTAGTATTGTCAGTCTAGTGTTCTAAAGAGACAATGAGAGGAAAAGTTACAAGTTTCAAGTTTTAATGCCCTAATCTGGGTAGTTGAGCAAAAGAGTTGGCAGGGCTTGTGGACCAGAAACACAATCAAGTACTGCTATGATTAATGTGAGTTTTCTTTCTCGAGTATATAGTTTATCTACCTTGCCTATATTTGAAAAATCATTCAGCTTTTTCATTTCCAAGCGCACTTACTAATTTACTTCCTTCTTTCAAATAAAAAAAAAAAATTACTTCCTTCCTAAAGGATTTTGGTGGGAAAGAACATTTAGTTTTCCATTTTCTAACTAATCAATTTTTCAGGTAGCTGCTCACATGCTACAGGACACAACTACAAGGAAGAATAATGCTTTGGATAAGGTAAACATGATTACAATCCAATACACATACATCTTGTTTTATTTGATGACAATAATAGTGCTACTATTCTGGGAATGCAATACGACTGAGGCTCCGCTTGATATGCAATAAAAAAATGTATATGTAAAAGTTTACGGCAGTTACATAAACTTCGGTGCTTGGTTGACTTTGCAAAGAGTAGTTATTGAAATTTTAATTCAGGACCTTCACATCTTCTAGTTATGAAATTCTGCAAAATTTTGTAGGATAGAATCTCCTGCATTACTTTCCAAAACTCTCATTGCCTTCTCTTATTTAAATTCTAATCTCAACTCCTTAAAAACACCCCAACCATCACCACCACAACCACCATAGCCATTGCCACCACCTCAACCACCATAACATAAACACTGCCACCTCCATGATCAAACTACCATACGCTATTAACCACAATCACCACCAACTTCACCAGTACCATCATAACCATTATCGCCACCACTATCACCACCACAACTACCATAGCATAACCACCACCACCACTATAACATATTTACCACAACCACCACCATCACTACTATCATTGTTGCACCACCATGGCCACCGCAACCATCCGCCACCACCATGATTGCCGCTACTACCACCCCCACCATTATATCCACCGAACCACCACAACTATCACCATTTCAACAACCACCGTCATTGCCACCACCACCATCGCTCACATTTGCAATCACCATCACCACAATCATTTTTTCGAATTGCTTTTGATTTTCTTTATTATTACCAAGAGCTTGTAAACCAATGCAATGCAAATTAATGATTATTTTATAGTGCACCAAGCAGAGCCTGAATGGTTTAGTTTGTGGCCATAGACCTAGTGATAGTAAATCATCAAAACTTTTGATTTTTTCTTTCATCTTTGGTTAGTTCTTAGTAAAAATGCAATATATATATATATATATATATATATATATATTGATGATACATCAAATAAGACTGTCATCACAACCATACAAGTAACAAAGTTCGTCCATCACGAGGACCAAATATTTCAAGGTCATGCACAGAACCCAAAAAGGGTTAATCCAATCATAAAAGCCCAAATACGGCCCATCAGAATAAGTCGTGGTCAGAGACCCAATAAAGTTCTTTCTTAAAGAGGAAGAACATTATATAAAAAAGTCGTGGAGGGAGTTACGCCCACAAGGATGTATCGTCATAAAGGAGGGAGATTACTTAAGAGAACATCTTCTCTCGTTGTGCCTCATATGCTTAAGTCACTCAAAGAATTAATAACGACTACTATACAAGGTAAATGGAACATTCGACAAATTGTATGCAATTTTAACTGACTTTTGTCCAGATTTATTTTCATCTCCAACAACGTTACCGACTTAAGCATCAGAGTGCCTTCAACCACCAACCACCAAAAATATGGTTATTGGCAATCTAACATTTGTTTTGCAGGCCAGACTTACATGAGACAAGATTTTGGACGCATCAACTTGGCACCGTCCGTGAGGAACGACAATTTCCTTTGAATAGGAGAGTTTGTAGTTGGAAACTTCCTTAGTTGTAATCCACTATTAAAAATCTCTTAGAACAAATGAAACACTCTATAGACCATCAACCCAACAACAATCAAAGCAATCCTCCACCAATAAAGCTGCATTGCCAACAGTGCATACTTTAAGCCCAGCGACAACCCTCAGGCCAACCATGCCCGACAACAGAGAGCCTCAACATGGAGTAGTAACCCAGTCATCTCAAACTTTTGGCAGCACTTCCACGGATCCTCGCATGGATCAACTCATGACCGAGATGAATCTTCTTATCAAAACAGTGGACAACTCACCCAAGAGCGCACTCAATCTGCCGAACTTATCGAAGCGCCATCCCAACAAAACTTTGTCAATCGATTTTAAGAGAGTAATGATGTTCCTGCGGAACTTCAGCATGTGAATTTTCAAAGCAGCGAACCACTAGAAGATGGCCCTCCACAGAGTGATCGGACCCCTATTCAAATCCCATTCAGGATCGGGGTCACACATCCTAATGTACTATACGAATTGGCCAGACCATCGTTATCTGACATGCTCATGGCGACTCCTATGTTGAAAAAGTTCACTCCACCAAAGTTCGAGGCATACGATGACACCACCAATTCGACAGACCATCTGTGACACTTCCACAACATGATGGCATTGAAAGAGAACACGAAGTCCATCCTATGTCGAACATTTTCGACCAGTGTCACCTCCACAATGATGAGTTGGTTCAACAGCTTACATCGAGGTCAATAGACCCTTTTCAAGCCCTAGCTACTACCTTCATCACGAGGTTCATCGGTAGTCAACGGGCCCACACTACTTGCTTCACGAGGTTCAATATGAGAAAGATCCCACACTACTTGCTTCACATCAGACAGAAGCCCGAAGAGACCATAAGGGAGTACCTCACTCATTTTACGATTTTCTGAACCTAGACCCTAGATCCCTTGAAAACCATAGCGACTATATTGAAGATTGCCAAAAAACACATCACTCTCGAGGAAATGGTGGCTGCTAGGAAGAAGAATGAATCTGTAAGGGAAGACCACTCAAAGGGGCGAGAGATGAGAGAAGAAAGAAGGATAGACGATAGACTTGGGAGAAGAACGCTAAGTCAAAGAGGCGTCGCACCAACGGGAGATCCGAATACAACTAATAGGAGCTCGGAAAAGCTGCAAACTGCAAGGGCCAGGCATGAACGAGTGACAAAGTGTGGTGAAGAAGACATATAAACTATACATGGCCTTGAAAATGAGTTGAGCAAGCATATTGAAGTCCATGGCGAAATGGGAAGACATCAACTGGCCGCTAAAAATGAGAGGAGACCCGAATGGGTGAGATAAGAGAAACTACTACTCTTTCCACAAGGATCACAGACACGACACCGAGGACTACTACAATTTGAAAGACAAAATTGAGCACTAGATTCAAAGAGGATGACTCGAGGAATTCCTCGGACTGCTAGATAAATAGCCCAAAGGGAAAGAGAAGGTGGACGCCACTGCATGATCAATAAAGCAACCCAGAGATTTGATGTACACCCTACACTACATAGTTGGAAAAAATGAACAATTTGGCTGATCAAAGAAGCGACCAATGATATCGCCATTCGAGCTGATCTATATCGAAGTAGGAGCGCAAACATCACCAAACGAGACCAAAAGAACAACTACAGCAACTCACAACAGGAGACACGGAGAAATTTACACTTCAGGTAGATATCAATCAACTGATCAAGTTTGAAGTCCTCACTGACGAATGCGAGCTTGATCCACATTATCCCTGATAAGGCCAACAACGCCTCCTCCATTACTAACAATGGAACCTATGCAAACAAATTTGATTCGACGAATATAACTTGATACCAAAGTTCATGGAAGCCTTGGCAGTAGGTGGTGATGTGAGCATGATTGGACGATTCATTGCTGGATTCTACTCCGCCCATTGAAATCACCTATCGAGAGCACATACCCAAAAATTTGATCAAGAAGCATTCCGAGTTTATTAGCAACCTCGCGACGACAATATACATAATGAAAGACTATCAAAGCAACATGAGAATCATAAAAAAAGAAGTTGCAATGAACAAGTTAAGCACACGGTTTACTCAAGACAAAGCGACACAAAAACATACTCCAAGGCTATACGAATTCAAATCCGATCTAAAATCTAACACGAATACCCTCAAACAACAAGGGCGCACAGGAATCGACCCTCTATTGTCATAGCAAACAACATCAATCAAGCAGTAGCAGAACAGAAAGACATAACACATATTCACAAGCAGACCCTACACCATAATGTAGTTTTACAGGAATCGAATGCGCACTATGACTATAGATTATTAAGCATCTAAAATGGGTTTATTAATAAAACTCTAAATACAAACCATTCGTCTTATGTTCAAGTAGTAAAGTTAAGGCATCAAAGCCAGACAATGCTAAACAATTAGCATGTCAAGCCACAAACAAAAGGTTAAGATTTATAAGTCAGACGCAAACAACAAATTTTTGGTCTGATCAACCATAAAGTAACGAAGTAAAAGTTGGGACATACAAGTCAACTTACACGTAAAAACTTCAGACTGCATGGACAAACGAAGTAAAGTTGGGACATACAAGTTAACTTGTAAAAATTTTGGATCAACCATTGCGTCGGACAAACAAAGTAAAGGTTTGGATATACAAGTCAACTTACTCCTAAAAACTTTGGACCGACCAATAAGTCGGATAACGAAGTAAGAGTTGGGACAAACAAGTCAACTTACTCGTAACAACTTCGAATCGACCAATGCATCGGACAAATGAAGTAAAAGTTGGGACTTACAAGTCAACGTACTCATAAAAACTTTGGACTGACCAATGCGTCGGACAAACGAAGTAAAGGTCAGGACATACAAGTCACTTTTTCGTAAACCTTCGAGCCGACCAATAAGTCGGATAACAAAAAAAAAGTTGGGACATACAAGTCAACTACTCGTGAAGCCTTTTGGCCGACTAAGATGTTGGACAACGAAGTAAAAGTCTTGACAGGTAAGTCAAGACGTATTCGTAAAAACCTTTTGGCCGACTAATATGTCGGACCATGAAGTAAAAATCTGAACGTATAAGTCAAGATGTATTCGCAAAGCTTTTCGGCCAGACCAATACGTTAGACTACAAAGTACATCTACAAAAACCTTGACTCACAAGTCAAGACTTACTCAGGAAACTTTATGGAGTGGCCAACACATCTGACCACAAAGTAGACACCAGAAAGTCTAAACGAGTAAATCAAGATGAACTGGTAAAGCTTTACGATTTGACCGACAAGACCGAAGAAATAAAAGTTTCGGATGGTCAACAAAAAATAAAATAAAGTAGAAATACAGAAAAGCCTAAATTACAAGAGAACAAAAAGCACAAGTAATGAATGGTCGAACTGATTGATTCAAGACAAATTACGACTATGAAGGAAGAACATGCAAGCCATAAAGCAACAAATACATTAGAAAACAATGCAAAAACGTCAAATGAGAAAACTTTTTCATTTATAAAGCTATTTTGTAACATTCGGAGAAGAAGATATAATAGTTGGAAAAGAAACAATATAGTTGATCAAAGCATCATCAGCAAGAGCATTTGATGGAAGAGGGGCAACAACGTCACTAGCATGAGGTTCGACAACAAAAGTAAATGATGAAGCAAGATCCAAAGGAAGAGGAAACGATGGTTCTTTGTCCATCGGATCACTTGGTGGATCAGAATACCTTCCTCGCCATCATCATCCTTGAAAACTTGGTAGACTAAACCACGATACTTTGACAAATCAAGACCATCCCCCTCGATGTAGTCGAGAAGTTCGATTCGTCCGTCTACAACTCTTCCCCAATCCCCCTCCTCTGAAATCTTCAACTTAATTTTTGTTGCAACAAGCTCATTCTTGGTCAAAATAAGTTGTCCTTCAAGGGTGGTCAACATTGCAAAAATGTCCGACTTAACATCATTAAGCTCAGTTGTTAACTATTCCACCTGCTCCTCAGCAACCTTACGGCTGACGGATTGCTTAATAACAGAACACATGGCCTCATCACGACTAGCCTTCTCAATAGACAACTCCCTCTCCACCTCATCCAGCCGAGCACAAACTCCATTCAACTCATTCGTCGAGGACTCAAGCTCAATAGCGGATTTATCTCGCGCAACCTCCATTCCCATAGAAAGGCCCAACCAACCCCAGTTGCCTTCTCCTGCTCCGCGCATTGCGCTTTCAACACATCCAACTGACAAATAACATGAGAAAACACCAGTAACTGCGTTGCCATCTTCCTCTCCAGAAGTATCCATTTGTCCATGAGCAGCGTAATAGTCTGACCCCATCAACCCAGCATAAGTAAGGTGATTCAACCCATCCATTATCTGCTTGAGGCCATGGTTGAGATGACTGCTAGGCTATCGTATGGGCATCAGAGCCTTCTCCACTGTTTGCCTATGCCACTCATTGATCAACTTACGTGCACTATCCTGCATGTCAATCTCAGTAACCATCTAAACTACCCATCTGACTTAATATAGATGTGTTCTTGGTTAGCTTTTTCCAACTAACCCGTAGATGAAAAACTCAGGAATTAGAAAGTACGAAGGACCCACCTCCAACGGTCGGAGTAGAGCTGATAACAGAAAAATCACTCTTGCCTTTTCGCTGAGAAGTAGTCGTTGCAGGAGTGGAACAAACAACAATAACAGTAGGAGAAACAGATGGGCGGGAAGAGAAGCAGGGAACTCCACATGGTCATCAACTCGAATGGGTGAAAAAGAATGAGGAAGAGCCTCAAAACTTTGACCACGATCGGTGATTACGCCCAAACAGTACACTCGGTCAATTGCAGTAAAGATTGGGGCGTCGATCCACGAGGAAAAACGATCTACAAAACAAGGTCAAGGAAGAAAACTACGTAAAATTAAATGTAAGAAATTTTAGCAATTTTAAAATATGAAATTAAATTTAGTTTAATAAAAATCAAGTTTGGAGAAGTCAGAAGGTTCCAAGAATCCCTCCTAGATTTCACCCGCCAACTAGTATTGATTCGCTATGATGACTCAATTACGTGTTTTACATCCCAAACAATATAATCGGAAAAATAGTCTTTAATGCATTAATATATCCTAATGTAAATGGATTTTAGATTTCACATTTTCTAGAAAGCACAAAGGTTGGTCATATGTGATATCCTAAACTTATGATATATCCGGAGACAATAACGTAATAAATGCGATCACATATAAGTAACCTATCAGAATCAATTGATCCTTAAAATTCCACACATAAGAAAAACGTGACTAAACTTATATGAAGAAGAAAAAGACAATCACCGGAATAATAATCTACAAATAAATTGATGAAATATTTGTCACTAAAATAACATAAATTACTATATTAAATAAAATTGAGAATCATAAACACCATTATTCATCGTGAAAGCATAAAATGAATCAAATACTAATTAAGTGCGTTACATCTAGGAATTTGTCTCTTCACCTTGTGTGGAGTTTAGTGACGCATAGTGAATGTGATAATAGCAACAATGGTATGGAGATTCATCGGCATGGCAGAGCGTGGCGAATCAGCGATGCGCACCCTGCTACTGCTGCGTTCCCGCTCGTTCTGCTCTCTCCCTGCTATCCTTGACAGAGCCATCTCCTCTGTTGTATTGCTGCGTTTTTTTGGCCGAGAGCAAAACTCAACTTTCTGCTCGCTGCTGCGACTACACCAAAAGGCCAATTTAGCTACAGGGAGGTGGCCACGACTAAAAACCGTGGCTAAAACCAATACACCAAAAAGTTGCAACGGTTTAAAACCGTGGCTATAGCTGCCCATGGTTTAAATCTGTGGCTATATCTGCCAATGGTTTAAAATCGTAGCTATTTTCTATAGTTTTGCGCTTTAATTGGAGGGAACAGTTCGGCTTTGGCCAAAATAATTTCGCGCTTTGGTGAAAAATTTTGGGGAAAAACAGACATGGGAGGGGAGAGGAGACTGCGCTTTGGCGAAAGCATTTGGGGGAAAAACACAGTGGAAAGGAGAGCAGATTTGGCGAAAAAAATTGAAAAAAACTAGGGTTTTCG
The DNA here is from genome assembly GCA_003290165.1 of Berberis thunbergii. NCBI lineage: Eukaryota > Viridiplantae > Streptophyta > Magnoliopsida > Ranunculales > Berberidaceae > Berberis > Berberis thunbergii. The sequence continues at coordinate 148,949 of QNQO01001348.1, read as the reverse complement.
CCTTGCAGCTCCCTTTTTCTCCTCTATTCTTTTCTCACCTTTTTCTCTATCGCCTAACAGCACCACCAAAAGAGAGAGCACAAACACTGAGAAGAGAAATCATGTCTTCTCCAAGCAAACGCCGAGAGATGGATTTGATTAAACTGTAAAGTCTAATTTCTTTAATACCCATTTCTTTTTCTTATCTAATTGTGTGTATTTGATGTCTTTTTAGTGTTTTAAAGACTGAGTTTTTTTAACCCTTTTTTGTTCAATCAATTAGGATGATGAGTGACTACAAGGTGGAGATGATCAACGATGGCATGCAAGAGTTCTATGTGGATTTCCATGGACGTAGTGACAGTAAATCATCAAAACTTTTGATTTTATGTTTCATCTTTGGTTTGTTCTTAGTAAAAATCTGATATTTTTTGTGTTTTAGTCTTTGAGTAATGGGTAGTTGTTGTTTTTGAAGTTTTGTGTCAATTAATCATGTTGATCTTGAGTAGATGTTCGAAGCTTTGTGGGTATTTGATGTTTTGATTCAATCATGTTGATCACTATTGGATGATTTTCTGTACTGGTGGGGGAAAAGTTATGGACTTTTCAATTAGATTGATTTCTTGAAATTTCAAAGTATGCTAAAGTCTTGTAGAATACTAGAACCTCATTTTTAATCTAATGGTTTTGTGCATTTGAGTCCATGATAACATGGTCTTTCTGTATGGTGGCATCACCTGTAGACTAGTTGTTTACTTCATTTCTTCAATGTCCATTTTGCTTGTTGGTTGGATGTCACGCCCCGATTTTTGAAGAAAACAAAAATCCCAAAATCCACGTAGGATTATCCGTTTCCCCCAAAACTCGGGACGTGAGAATTTAATAATAACAGAAACAAATAGCAGCATGAACTAAACATAAAAATCTAACCCGGAGAAGTCTGGCATGGCTAGCTCACTAGCGAAACTCCAGTAACACAGCTCAAAATCTCTAAACCTGAAAGACTACTTGGCTACATTCCAAAAGGAATGTACCCAAGAAACAAAAGCTCACTAGGGTCAGCAATAAAGCTGGTGTGAGAAATCTTCATCCAAAAATCAATAAATCCGCACATGACAACATTAAAATAAACCAAACAATAAATAACCACACCATCAGGTAGTTCCTCAATGAGGCAATGGTGTTATCATCCTAATAAATAAATATGCATTATTTATTACTAATAAATAAAATTTATGAGTTATCGATCCTCATAAATGCAACAACAATACAATTCATAATCATATTAGACTATTATTGAAATATTAACAAAACACATTTTTCTACCTTTAGGAAGACATGTAGTTCTCATTCCATAATTAAATGAGCATTTAGTTTCTTCCTTTAAGGTAATCATGCACATACACAAAAAGAAATTTCGCTTCTTTTCCACAATCGCACTCTCCTCCTGTGCCAAACACACCTCACCCAAGTGTGCCTCCCTTGCCTTCGAAACCACTCGGAGCGTACATGTTCCAAGTGGGGTGCCACATCGAGGAACATGTCATCTCACCCGAAGTCCGATCCATGGCAAGCATTCTTCCTAAATCTACGTACAACCGAACTCACATGGAACGGTGCACCGATATGCAAGTAAGTCTGCATACCCATAATAATATCACACGTATACAAGCAAGTCTGTATACAAAAAATTTCTTTTCTTTTCACATTTTTTTCTCGGAGTTGTGGAAAAGAGCATAAAAAATTCACTAAAACTCAAAACTCGTTTATTGTGACACTTTGTCAACCATAAATCGATTCACCACAATCTTTTAAGGAAACATAGCAGTTGACACATTGCCAAATCATAAAAAATCTCATTAGGATATCCTCTCATTGTTTTGGAGCAACCTACATTTTTCATATATAAACTTTCTATAATAAATGGGGGATCAAAGCCCATTCAATGTAAGGAATTTAGACTCGATAAAACTGTGATCCCAACTTTAGGCTTTGCTATGGGAAAGGTCCAAAGCATTGCTTGTTGGCTTTGTCCCATGCTGGCTCAGCTATAACAGGTAGGATGGCAATACTAGGGTGAAGGAAAGAAACAATTTGGAAATGCCATAAAAAAAAAACATAGCACATTAATGAGGTCCGGACTCTGGACCCTGCAGCTGTGGCATATAGGACCACCTCTAGACAAACCACAACTTAATTATTTTTGTTGATCTCCTTGGGACAAATATTTGTACCTTACATTAAAATCACAAATCAACCACATGAACAATCTACCACTGGGATCCTTGCCTGATGTATGATCACAAGGTGATTACCCTTACAAGGAGTTGGTTGATCTTCTCAGAATTACTTAATGGGGCAGTTGAAATGTACTAAGGACTTTTAAGAAAAAGATGTTATGCTTTCTGGAGCTTTTGGAAGAGAATTGCCCCGCTATGGGATCATTTTCTATGTCACTTCCCTTGCTAAATGATTTGGTGTGTTAAAAAAAGAAGTTATTCCATCTCTATTCTATCTATTGGGCTAATGATGGAATGAACTATATGCATTGGGGGACCAACACTGAAAATGAACTATGATGCACTCAGGTCAGACAAAGAAAAAATTTAGGCCACAGTATAAACATTTGGTGCAAATGAAGAAAACGAAATGTATGATGTTTTTATATCGTCTTCATGATTACTTGTAACTCTGCTATGAGTTCACCGATCATCCTTACGGGTGATAATAAAGATACCAAAAGGACTACTTGTTCAAACAGAAAATTGTAACCCCTTACAACAGCACAACAGACATAATAATATACTGATAAAAGCTTAAAAAAAATTAATTTGTAGCGCAAGTCAAGAATGAAGTGAGAAAAACTGGAACAGATGAATTTCGAGTTTAGGTTAAGCAAAGGTCATCTAAAAACCAAAAATAACCACACATAGAATAAGTCTTTACCATTAGATGAAGTTGGGATAAATAATAAAATCAACTGGTCATACATGTTCCATGACCCTATGTTAACACATGGAATCCATGCTCATTACAACATAAAAAAAACCCAGAAAACTCTAAAGGACTATAGAAACTGACATGAAGCAACCATAAGATATAATAACAATTTTCTGTTTAACACAGACATGGTTGTAAGTAGAGAAAGATAATGCTTAGGGTCCTTTATGACCCCATAATTTACTTTTTCTGTAAATTGAGCTCCTATCATATGTATCAAATCCCATCAATAAAATCCTAGTATCACTATCCATATCAAATATAAATTTTACTAACCAGACCTTAGGTGGGATAGTTGTTATCAAGATAGGATTAAAATGAAGCTCTGACTTTGACTGGTTGTGTAGGTTGTGGAAGTTGTTTCATAACTATTTCAAAACATAGATTGCAAAACTAGGGTTGATAAGATAAACTAAAAGTATAATGATTTTTATTGATGGTTTTCCAGCATAGTTAAGACAAATTTCAACAAACTCTTGTAATGAAAAAGAACCCCAATCTAGCTCAATCATATTAGACAAGCACAATATCACAGCTGACTCAATAATCCAGACTTCCCCAAAAGGACTATCAATACATGACTTCCACAAATGGAGGGTAATAACACAAACAAGTTTTGACTAAACCAACATACAACAACAAACAATCTGAAGAAGAGATGAAAATGAACTCACAGACAAATCATCAAACAATTAACCTATAACACCAACCTTTCCTCCAACAAATTCAACCAAAATCAACAAATCTTTCAAAGAGAAGAAATCGAAGAAGAAGCTCGCTGTAAAAATGAAGGGGATGGAGAAAAAACTCTTAGTCCAACTTTCTACACAAAGAAAGCAAATTGGTCCTTTTATATACATGATCACATTGTCCTGGATTGTTTTGCATAATCTATTTAGGTTCGACTTACATTGGAGGCCCTCCCAAGTTGATAACAACACAAACATGGAATCTAAAGGAAACCCATGGAATACCATACACTGTTCTCAACATATCCAACAGAAATCACCAACAAAAACACAAAAACAAACCAATGGGTATGTAAGGATGATCTTTGGTCTAACTGGTACTCATCATTGAAAACAAGTGGGTAGAAGATGGCTACTCCTGATTATGAAGCAAAGTGACACAAACTACTAAATTTCTCACAAATCATAGCATAAGTGAAGGAGACGAAAATCACATACAAGGAAGGAATGGAGAAAACTCACCCTTTTAATCGCCAAATCAACTGTCCTCTGCCGCAACAGTCGAATGACAACCCACACCTGCAACAGGCCGACCGCCACTCTTCTTCCACTGTCAACCATCAACACCCCCAACACCTCAATCACAGCCCCAATCGAGCCAACAGCTCGATTGACAATCTGAACCCCTACAACCAACGTCGATCACATGGTCTTGTAGAATACTATAACCTCATTTTTAATCTAATCGTTTTGTGCATTTGAGTCCATGATAACATGGTCTTTCTGTATGGTGGCATCAACTATAGATTAGTTGTTTACTTCATTTCTTCAATGTCCATTTTGCTTGTGGGTTGGATGTGGGTTTCCTTATCATGGAGGGGTATGGAGGATAAGGGTCGAGCTCCCTGATGCTTATCCCTAAAAATCTCCATCAATTGGATTTGTTAATAAGATCTACCACCCAAATGTTGATGAGATGTAAGCCTATTGAATCTTAAAACGTCGTGTTTCGATTTCGAGTTAATTTCAAGTGGTTGTGATTTGTCTATCTACGTGAGGAAAAATATTATAACTGAAAATGTTTAATTGGGTTTCAAATTTTAGGCCAGGCTCTGTTTGTTCGGATGTTATTAATCAGACCTGGAGCCCCATGTTTGGTAAATAACAAACTAGATCATTGTCTTCTTTGAATAAGATTGTTATATTTTCGTCAAAGAATTAAATATGTTTTTTACACGGGCTGTAGTTCGTTGGTTATGTTCAGTTCCTGACAATGGATTTTATATGTTTCAGATCTAGTAAACTAATGTTTTAGGATTGGTGTTTTACAATGCTTAACATTTGTCTTAAATATTGATGCAAACATGCTTGGAGTGTTGGTATAGAGTAATGGGCTGGGCATACTATAATAGTGTATCAAGGTTTATACTATAAACATGTTTTAAAGTTATTATAAGAGAATCATTCACTTTTATGCACTCTCTTGTTTGCATTTGGTGGTGTTTAAATTACTTTCATTTGGGCGATCTGTTTTAGACAAAAATTCCTTGAAAACAGGGTAAAAGGAGAAGGGCAAGTTAGAGGGAAAAAAAAACACTTGTAAAGATGCCCATTTTATTTTGTTTTAGTGGTGAAATATATTCCTTGTCCCGCCCATTCACATAATAGAATATTATTTGAGAAAAGATACTCCAAGTAGAAGGGGTATTGTGATCTGATTGCTATAAATAAGAGATAGCAAAAGAAATAAGGGCATTCATTCTGTAAGAAAATCATTGTACAGTGAGCTTTGTTCCTAGGAGATTGGCAATCAGAATTAGCAGAAGTCTGGCTTTTGGGATTCCTTTACATCAAGGTACTAATTTCATTTCACATTGTTACAATTGGTGCTTCTTTCTTGTTGATATTGTAGATATTGCAAGAATCTTTAATGTAACTAAATTTTAATGCAAACTTATCTGCTCTGTCCATCAATGATTTGTTATCATCTCATCACCTGTTATTCCTTAACTAATTTTCATACCATTGTATAGCTTTTAGAAGAACAATGCAACACAAGATCCACATCAGTTTCTATTGAAGAGGAGCCTTTACCTCAAGATATTCTTCTTACTGAAAGACTCAACCAGATGATGGCACTATCGAACAAATCTTGTTTTCTTCAGGTGGAGATGTCGACGTCAATGATCTCCAAACCTTATGAGATAAGGTAACTTCCGGTCTCAGTTTAGGGATCTCAAAATTGATACAACTGTAGCCTTAATTGTGCAAAAAAAGAATCTATGGCATTTTTGTTGTGGTCAAGTAGAACAAGACAAAATGAAATGATGGCATACACCAGAATAGATATTCGCGTTAATCTCGGTTCTATACTTATAAAAGTGGATATATAAACAAAAGACATGTTAGAAATGTAGGGTTAAATTGAAATGTGCTTCTAGGGTACATTTGGTTTCTTGAATTTCTGTTGTTGAGTTTTGTTATGCCTATAATTTAGTCCTTACAACCTAGACAAGAGTTTTATCATTTAAAGTAATTTTTGGTTAGTTATCATGATTGCTAACTGAATATTTTCTTCATTTATGAGGTTGGTTGACCTCGGAGGCCACCTCCAAAGGTAGCTCAAGCTTTGAAAAATAGTTACATGGTCACAACTTTGCATTCCATAAAGAAATCCCTTGATGCAGGTAATTGCTTAAGCAACTCATTGGCATGATTCATAAATTTTTTATCTCTATTTCGTCAGTTATGTCAAGCTGATTTTTATGCTTCTCTAATTTAATATAACTTGCAGCTGAGAAGATCTATTTAAATAATTGATGAACATCTTAGTGTACTTGGAGAAATTATTTGACAGAAGGAGATGTTCAAAAGGAGCTCATTGGCTTGGCTCGTGCTACATCAGATCATGCTTTCAATGCAACTATATGGGATGTCCTTGTTAACCCCAGTTATCAGGTATCAACTAAGCTGTTTTAAGGGGACATACTTCCTGTATTTGGTATATAGGTTTTAGGCATGTGACCTGGACTATTACTAACAGTACAAGTGTAAACCATGTGATCTTGACTGTTTGTACTTGTACAAGTGTCTTTAAAATGACAATGATAATAAACAAGAAACGACCTTGCGACTGTATTATCAAATGGTGAGGAATTTAAGAATAGCGTCTGAGCTGGTCATGTATCAACACTCACAACTCTAAGATAGTAGCTATGACTATGTTTCGTGGATGCCACTAAAGATAGTTTTGGGTATTGCACATTGAAGAAGTTAGAAGACATGTTAATATCATAATTCTACATGTTAAGATGTTTTCCAGTTACCATTTAGTGAATTTATTTCCTGTTATCACTTTGCAGCTAAGAAAATGTTATAATACTTTTCAGGGCCAAGGACTTGGGAAAGCCCTCGTTGAGCAGCTCATAAGGGCTCTGTTACAACAGGATATTGGCCATATAACACTGTTTTCTGATAGTCAAGGTATGTAACTATGGATGTTAAATCTTGTGTTTGTATGTTACAGGAGAATTCATATAATTAACCGGCACACATGGTATATTTCTCTTCATTCCTGTGTTGAATGGGGATAAATTCTGATTTTTGCAGCTTGCATTTAAATAATGTGACTACCCATACTTTCTGCTCAACTACAACCTTTGCAAATAGGATTTACTGATCTAGTGCTTTCTATCTAGGGATATGTAGGCCACAGTTTTCCCCTTAAGTAGCTGTCAATTAGTGGTTGTTTTATGCTAAAGTGTAGTTTATACTACTGTATTGTAAATGCATAGATTTTGAGTTTCAGTTCTAGTTCTTTGCTAATGCAGTTGTGGACTTCTAAAAAAATCTAGGGTTTGAGCCTGACCCTGAAGGCATCAAGGGTATGTTCTGGTATCCAAGATATTAGTTGCCTTTTAATGACAAGTGCTGCTAACCATTCATTACATGGCCTAACATCAGTATTGTACATGGCACATCAAACATGATGCTATAGAAATATTTAGGTTGTGTATTTTACATTGTCTATCAGTAGATAACTAGCTTTTGGATGCAGAAGCTGTGTTTTTAAGCTTCATATTGTAAATTATTCTTCTTTCATATGTTTTCCATTATTTATAAATGTTTCTGTAGATAATTGAAACCACGATAAGATCAAACTTCAAAGCATAATTTGAAAACCTTACTTAAAAGTAAGAGAAAATAAAGAAACTGAAAAAGAAGTTACTTGTCCCTCATCTTAGGAAGGCCATATATTGGTTTGGGAGTGGCTTTTGATATCAGTGTGACGAGAAAGGTCTATAGGAAAGGGACAAAATTGATGCTCACTTTTTGGAACTCAGAAAATTATGCTGCCGCATAAGTGGCCTGACATAAAATATTTAATGATTAACGGAGGATAAGGAAACCAAATCAGATAAGATGGATTATGGATGATACTAGAAATGAGTGATTTTTAGGAATAACTGTAATTCCTGAATGGTTGAGATGTTTAGTTGGGGTACCTGCATGTATTGATTCCCCGGGCATGTATATCTTTCAACACGGTAGCTAACAAGTCTAATAATAGTTTCATATGTATATAAACCTTGCCATTTCTCTCTTTTGTTCTTACCCACATTCATATCCCAAATCCTAATAAAGTAAATACCTATTAGTATGTTGTAGTGTTGTATCAAATTTATTACAAGAAACTATGTTGTATGAGCTAGCCTGGTGATGGTTTGGATCATTGAGGTCAGAACTATCAAGCTTTTCAAGCTTAATTTTAACTTCGTGTATGCTAGATTGAGCCTAGGTTTATCATGAACTATTACGTATCATTGTTGCATTGTTAGAAGGACAGAGAAGGATCTTGCAGGGTGAAGTGACTGGAGAGGTAAGAAGTTACAACTGGATTATGCTTTTCTGATTTTAATGTATATTGGGAGGTGAAAGTAGCAGCAGTAGATCTTGTTAATGTTTTGAGGTACGGAAAGAAAATTGTCTAGTAGAGTGTCTGAGCACATGCTGCATAAGCTGAAGGGCATGATCCAACTAGGGGGGGGCACTTCAAATTCTTTTATGTAGTCCTAAATTTCTACTGAACCTTTTACCTGTTTCTTATTTCTCTGCATTTTTTTGCTGGGGTATGGTGACAATAATAGGATGCACTCAGTGTCATGTTTCAAGTATAAAAAAATTCTGTTGAGTTGGCTTCCAATTTATTATTCCCTGTTAAGTCTTCTGCTTGACCACTTTGTTATTCTCCAAAGTTCAAACAACTAATGTAAGTGAATGTTATTCTTTTTTGTGAAGTTGAGCCGCTATTTTGAGGAGCGGGAGGAAAAAAATATAGATATAAGGTAGTTTACTGGGGACTGTGCGCTCAGCTAGTATGGGAGGACTACAAACCCAATCTGTAAGTGATCAATCTTTCTATTACCCCCTGAAATTTATAGGTCATGTTTGTCTGTCATTGAGTACTGACTAATTTTTATACTGCAGGGCTCTGAAGGTCTTAGCCAATACAGAACATATTTGTTAAAGGTTTTGATACCTCCCTTGGCCATGATGAGGTAAAAATCCATACAGAGTTGATTTTATATTAAAAATCCATACAGAGTTGACTCATGAAACTCTTTTCTTGATTTTGACTCATTTACAGCTGATATTTTATATAAATAACAGTTAATAAAAGCTTAAAGAATAGTGATATGTTTATTGCAAACAAAGTCAAAGTGGCCTCTTTTCTTGAGCTCATGAACTTCAACATTGGAGGTGTACACGTACTTAAAAATACGGCTTTATGGGAAGATCTGTTTTGTCTATGCCTTGATTAGTCCTTTCAGACATTGTCTTGTTACAATCATTTTCTCATAGACTTGTCTGCAGAGTTAATATCTTAAAGACTTAAACTAGTTGGTACTTTCTATTGTGAATAGGGACAAGCTTACTTCAATTTTTGTTTCTTGTTTCACCTCCCAAATTTTTATATGATGTTATCTTGATGCGAGGATGATCCCCTCGCTTTGCACCTCAATCACCCTCAAAATTGCTATTTTGATATTTGTGTCTGCATAATTAAGTTCAAACCCTCATTTTTAGTGTTAACTTTAAAATCAATTTGATGACCACAGAAATTTCAAAATTGGTTGGTCTATTCTGGAGCTGGTTTAAAGATTAGGCCATTGAAATTTCTAACCATTATAAGCAGTTTTGGTGGTAAGAAAGATGTGCTACTCCAACGCTAAGACCATATGATAATTGTGGGGAAATTCATTTTGCATCCTAGACTATCACTTTTTTTTCCTCCTAGAATGGAGCTGTCCCACATCCCGCCCTTGATATACATGACTGTGTCTTCATGCAGTTCACTATCAGCTATTCTAATGACAATTATCGGAGTGCAATGTGGCCATGTTCTGGTACATTTGGAGGTTTGTTGCTTCACACCTTTCTATGGGGTCTTGTGTTTCGTTTCCATGATGTCTTTTGATTATTGTTTTTGCTCAATTCCAGGGTCACTCTAAGGACTAAAACATTGGATGATCAAGGGCCTTTCTCTCCTTAGTTTAGGATTTGTTATCCATTTTCACAAATGGTCAGAAAAGAGAATTGGATGATACATGTTTGTTTTCTATGACTTTATTGTCTAATACTCTGCCTCGTCCATTTCAACTATCTTATCAATGGAATCAATGCCCCCAGTATTTTCAATACTGTCATTTATTTTTCTGAACTTACATGGCAAGGAGGTTTACAGTCTTTCAAAGTGTTACTGTTGATATGACTAATCATTTTTATCTACCTAATGTCACACATGATTAGAAAGAAATGCTAAAGCATCCATACCAAAGGATCCAACAGTTGCTTCCTTCCCAGAGCAATCAGATCCTTAACTCTGCATCTAGATCTAGTGCTCACCACCTTTCTTTTAATAATCGGTACTTACTATTACTTTATATATAGATTGATGTAGATAGAGATATTGTCTTGTTATTGTGGGTTATTTTTTCTTTCTTTCACAAAACTCAATATTTTTATGTTGATCAATACATTTTACAGGAACTCTGTAGAGTTTATTTTAGGCAATTAGGTTATCATCAACAGTAGCTTGTCTAGGTCCCATGCCACTGTTTAGAGTGTGCCGTAGGAACTTTTGAGTAAAGTGTTGGTGCATTTAGTTGCAGTTTCTCAGTATTCTCTCATGAAGCAAATGGTGTCATCTTGCCTCTATGTCTGCTGACCACCTTGGGCCTCCTCCGTGATAATTTTGAATATTTTAGATAATAGGAGAAATCTATTGAGGTAGGTGACCTTATCGGGTCTCTCTTTGTGACATTAATTTAGTTTGGCAACCGTTTAAGCTTTTCATGCATTCCTAGTTTGTCTGTATAGTTTTGTCTTATTACACTAGTAACTTTCTGTGACAGGTTTTGAATATTTTCCCAAAGGACATAGCTGCATCGACTTCCCGAGCTATAAAATACTTGTGTAAGGTAATTTTCAAATTTTTAATTTTTTTATTTTTTTCTGTACCTTTCCATGTTCTGAGCATGCTATCCAAGAGTACAGTTGCCTTAGTTTGGAAGATTAATTAAAGGCTTTTATCTAGCAGCTCAGTGAAGCAATTTCGAATATTGCATTGTATATAATGATTTCTGCATCCCATGTTGTCTTGTGCATTTTGGTATTTAATGTAGGTAAGCTATAAGTGGAGATATAATAGTACAGACTTCACTTACTGTATTTGTTGTTACAACATGACGTCTTTCTTGTATGCATTCACGAGGTTAGGTGAGATTCCTTGGACCTATTGTGCAATTATTCAATGTAGTGAAAAATCATGGAAGAGACAAATATATCTTCTCTTAGGAAACTTCCATGTCTAGCAGTGTCAAATTGAAGTCTTGAACGGTGATGCTGATATTGCTTGCCTTCTTATTTTTCTTTATGTTCATCATAATCATCATTGGAGTAAATGGTGCTAAATTGGGGGAGGTTTCCATACTTATTCTCGATAATACTGCTAGTGCATTTAAGAATTTCTATAGTTTACAGGGGTTGGAAGGCCGTATCTGTACACAGAGACAAATCTCAAACTGATCGCACAAAGTCACTTTCATTGTTCAAAGATGGAACATACCCTTTAATGGTAATCAACCACTTCAAAACTTTAGACATATTACTGTTTTAAGAACAATGACAGCAACTGTAATGCATCCATGTGGGTTACCTTCTTTCACCCCTAATGTTTCCATGTAATTGAATGATGTTGTCAAGACCAAAGTATGGTGTTAGATGCTTTTGACTTGAATCTTGTTTCCCTTGAGTATAAGTGAAGTCCTTGTGTTCTCTAGCATAGTTAAACAAACTATTTCCTAGTAGCAGCTATTCATAGTTACATGTTTTTTATTCTTAATGCTTACTAGATGTCACATGTTCGTGGCTCTGTTGCCTGTTCATTTGCAATTCGAGTAACTAATTTTGTTTCGTCATGACTTGATTCTTGTAGGATTGGATGCTGAGGAGTCATGTGAGGCAAGAGATGTGGAGAAATAAAAGGCGGGTTTGGCTATTTTTATCCATATTACTTCTTTGTTCCACCAAAATTCAAAACTAATTATCTTTATTTTTTTTCTTTGGTTCTCTTAATCTTTGGCTTGAGTGTCTCTTGCTCCACTTCGTCAATTTGTCTATGAATCACCATTATTCGCCACGCTAATGTACTTTTGTCATTTAAACTTCAAATCCTACAAAAATACAAAAATAAAATGATTAAACTAAAATACGCTATTCGAAACACTAACAAACATAAGTTAGGAGGTATATTATGTAATAATTATGTGAATATCAATCGGCGACCTCCTATTCGTATAGTGGATTAAATTCGAATCCGTATACCACTCCACAATAAGTTGAAACATCTTGTTGTCAATAACTCGAGGGTCATCCTCAGACCACTCCATGATGTCAGACACATTGTAAGCCGAAAGAATCCTCTTCTCACTATTGTCCAACATATGAGTTATCTTCTTCTTGCTCCTCTCCATCGCCAGATTCATTTCCTCAACTTCTTCGAAAGAAAGACGATATTCTTTCCTACCCTCCCTATCAGAAGAACTCAGACAATGAGCAGTCTGAGTAGTAACATGGGTTGAACCAGAAAGCCATTTTCTTTTGGAAACACGACTAGAGCTTATTGCCAATTTTGGATGGACTAGCAGGCCTTGGAAGCTTCATTTTCTTGGTGGTTGGGCCAACAACACCAACGCTAATAGGAGCATCAAGATCCGTAACATCCCTGTCAGAGCTCATTTTCCCATCAATGCTAGCATCACTAACACCAGCAAGAACAATACGAGCAACAATCTCAGTAGCTTGGGATTCAGTAAGCAAAGGTCGTTACGCCTTGTTCATAGTGTACAAGCCACTACGCGCCACAACATCCTCAACGAGAAACAACTCCACAACAACCAGACACGGATCTAAGGTGGTTAAGTGGGGAACTTGCCTCCACTAACTTTTGATTTTGATTTTTTTTTATTTCCTGATCCTTCAACATCAATGACGTCGTCCTGCCCCACCCCTTCCTCTCTCCCTCTGTTCTCTACGATGTTGATGACCTTGTCTCGTCCCTTTCTTCTTTTTTACTCTTTCTGTTTACTACAAGACTGACAATCGCCTTGCCTCCTCTTTTCGTTTCCTTCCCTTTCTGTTTAATTTTTCCCTTTCCCACCATCGCGACCAACCATTGGCAACCCTAACATTTTTTGTCTACTTTTAGGAATAAGAGGGTTTTTAAAGTATTTTCTTGAGATGAATTCGTATATCGAGGTCTTATTTTGTTTTTATTCATAGGATTTTTCTGGAGATACATGAAAAATCGACCCATTAATTTTTTTCAAAATACATGTTTGTATCTCGAGATTCATTTGTGGGTTATTGTTTGAAGGGCATTTTGATAATCAATGTGAGCCTTTTGACAGCCAACGCATGTTAACTGCTAGTCATAGGGGAGATTGCAGTAGTGATTAATGTTGGGGGTATCCTGTAATTAGCTATTTTTGATAGGGAAAAATCGCAAAAAACCCAATTTGTTTTTGTAAACATATAATTTTACATTCGAAATTAATTTTTGCTCCTTAACTTTATACACCAATTTAATTTGTCCACCATATATTTATCTTTTATACTCCTACAAAGTAGCTTGTTTGATCCATTTTTCTCCCCATAGATTAGATGGAGTTTTGTTTAGCAATTGATGTTTTTGTATATATTTATTTTTTGTTCAAATTTTAACAAAAAATTATGTTAATGTAATTAATTATTATATTATCATTAATTAACTATGTTCATCACTCTACACCCTCTTCAACAAAAATCCTGGCTCCATCACTGACAACAACCACCAAAAGCCTTAAAAAATGTTATTGATTGCCTGTTCCTCAATAGACAACTGCAAATCCTTCCATTTGTTGGGGATTCAGAACGAGCATAATCTGTTGACCCCACAAGTTAATGTGACCGGATTTGACTGAAGCATAAAACCAAAAACCGTGACCAGTCCATGTAGTCATCGTTAAGTTTTCCAAAATAGGTAAGGGAGCGGAGAAAGTAAATATTCTTAGTCACCACGAGTCCAACCATCGAATGCAAAACCCAAACAGTCAAGAAAATACCAGTAAGAACGGCTATCACATAAGTAGAAACAATCACCCTCCAGTCGTTGGGACCTATTTAAGAGAAGGAATGCCCATGAAATCTAAATAATTCCAAAACATCTCTAGGACTGAAAATTGAAGGCCAGACTGGAACAGACATGGGTAAAGTGCAATATAAGCAGTCCTTGGACGACAAGGACTATCATTTTGCCTAAGCAGAACTATCTCGAGGTTGGATGAAAAGGAATACTCGGAACAAACACTATCTAATGTTTCCTGCGAAGCCTTCTTGGGTGAAAAGAATGTTGCACAGACACTAAGTGCCTTACCATCTAGTATACTACTGGTAGACATTGCAAAGGAATAAAGGAGCAAATAGAACGAAGAAGAAAAGAAAAGAATAAACCCTAATTTTGAAGATAGCGTAAAGAGTGAAACAAAGCTATCACACCCCCTTTTATAAAGCTGGGCAATAAAGAGATTGCTCATAAGACAACGTACGAGACATGATGGTTGCACGAAATCCCAAAATGTGTGCGAAAATGAACGGATAAACAAACACTACACCAAAAATGGCCATTAGCAACGGTTTTAAACCGTGGGGGTAACCCATTGGCACGACTTTGAACCGTGGGCTGTAAAGGTGTCGCTAAATCTCTAGTAACGGCTAAAAATCATGGCTAAAATATTAGCAACGATTTTATCTCGAGGATGGTTGATGATTTAGCCACAGTTATAAACCGTTGCCAGAATCTTAGCCACGGTTCTAAGCCGTGGGCAGGAGTAGCCACGGCTTAAAACCGTTGCAAGTTTGGCCATGGTTTTAAGCCGTTGCAATAGCTTTAGCAACGGTTTTAAGCCGTGGCCAGTATTAGCCACGGTTTTTAGCCGTTGCAATAATTAGCCACGGTTTAAAACCGTGGCAAATTTTTTTTTTTTTTTTTTGCTATCAAATGACTTTTTATTACATCTTATAAGTTTTATTTCTAGAAAATAAAAATTTAAATGTGCCAAACTTAAACGAATAGAGGCTAAGTAATGTAATTAATAAGATTATACAACTACATCAAATGTGCCAAACTTTGTTTCATGTTGTGCACGTTTTGTCATTTGTCAGTTGACCAGATTATACAATTACATCAAATGGTCAAAGAATATGCAATACATTCATTCTCATGGACTTGCCCGAAGAGAAAGCTTGAAAGCACCCATGCAGTTAAATGCAATAGCAAGAGCATGATAGCACACCACAGTTTGAATATGCTCCACACCTAAAAGGCGTTCATTCTTTTTAATGCTCACCACCAGAGAAGAATTGTCCCTAAAAAAGAGGAAAATCAACATGTGAAACACTAATGCATACTCGAGGCATCCTATAACTTGCTTCAATGTTGCATGCCATTGCCATTAACATTAATTTGCTTATCTGTATCCATTCTATAGGTAACATATATATCATGTCATCAACATTAAACAATTCTCATACTAGGCAAACACGATAACTTCATCACATACATACAACTTAAGGGAAACGACCACATGATTTATTAAAAGAATGAATAATATAGGATATATATTTCAGTCGTAGGTAAAAAAACATATTTTCGTACCCGAACACTGATAATGCTACAATTGGTTTCTTATGTCCATAATACGTTTGCTTTAAGGCCTGTTGTCCATTTTTGCCACGCTTGCCATTTGCCGTAAGGGACCAAAGACAAATATTAGTATCTTCACCTCCTCTCACAAGCAATTTTTCTCCAAAATCCCCAGCGGTTTATCAGCAAGAACAGTAATTGGCCCCGTATGCCCCTTTATGGCAGCGATGAGACATTCCCTGTAAGCACATGTGTAAAAGTGAATGTAAAAGAACAGAGTTTTATTAAATCTACCAACAAAAGAGTAAAATAAATAAAAATGGGTCCTTACATCCCACCAGAAATGAACAGTTCCGTCGCGGCTTGAAGTTCCATCGTTGCTTCAAGTTCACATCATTACAGTGAGAAATACCATCTACGAAATCAACTCAAGGATTATTGAAACCTCTCAACCATAATACTCAATAATCTAAAAGTCATAAACTTAATATATTCTTAAAACCTACTCTCCTAGTGAATTAATTAATGAATTACTGAATCCACCACCCTGCACACATCTCCATTTCCTCTTCATGTTATGCTTCTTTGCCTTCTTTCCTTAATTTTTCATCGTTCACTACTTTCTAATACATAAACGAAATTGTACTTCTACTACACATTCATTCATAAATTTAGGCAAGTGTTGTTCTATAACAAACATCGTTGATTTTTTTGCCTAATGGGCTTCTTTCCAAATCGAAATTGTCTTAACCATGTAACTACACTGCTAGAATTCATAGGGAGTGAGACCTCCAACACATGTTTTGTAGGTAGATAGGTAAATTACATTGTAGGAATCAAAATAACTCTCATTAAGTACATAATTAGAAACAATTTGTGAAACTAAATTCTTGGAACTAAAAAGTAAAGCATAATTTCAAAAAACAAAAACTCTGAATTGTGCTAAGAGATTTGCTTACCTGGTGAAGCTGAGGCTAATGCAGAGTAGATAGGGAGATAGGAACCTTTGAAACACTTGAGGTAACAAAAGGCCCCATCTTTTGACAATTCAACCTATATTTGGCAACCTATCTTTTGACAAATTTTAAGTTTATATTTTATAAAACAATATATTACTAAAAACCTGAGAAGAGTCGAAGACACTTCCGCCATGAATCCCTGCTGATATATCAAGAGATTTTTCACTCCCATCCAACAAAACATCAAAAGATATTTACTAATCCCTCAGTTGAAGCAAGAAAAAATTTACCAACTTAGACATACCATAAGGCTCATCTCTTCCTCTGATATGATCTTAATCCAATCAACATCAACAACTTGAACCTGTAGAATTCACATGCCTCATGCAAATGAAGTTAGTAGACAACAAAAGGCCACATGTAAATAATCAGAATGCTAATATAAGTTTTGTTAAGAGATAATATATGACTAAGATGGTAAAGAAACAATACAGATGTTTCCTGAGTTCAATTTTTTAGGTAAGTATAAGGTGGAAACTCTGAAGGTTTGGCATTGCCATTGCCATACCACTATAGGCTTTTGCCAGAAAGGATCTAGCTTGTTTTTTTTTTCTTAATCAGTGTGAGGGACACACATCAAGAAGAAGATCTTGACATAGTGACATGTGAACCCACTTGTTAATCCACTGTTGGGATATCTGGTATAAATGGCTTGTACCCCAATGCAGTCCAGTACGTGGTTAAGTATCATGACAAGAATCACTGATGTAATGAAGAATTAATTATGTACACAAAAACAAACACGAGTAAGTATCATTCAAAGTTCTCAATTACAATTTGAGTGTTTGACTAATATCCACATCTAACACCAACATGTTTTTGTATGTGTCATTGAGACAGAGGCCCCAAGTATCATGAAAGCACATTACAGTTAATTTATCAAAAATTCTAGGGAGCGAGGGAAGGAGAGAGGAAAAGATAGCGACGGATGGGTGTAACCACCCATCTCCCTTGAGATGTGCACCCTCGCTTATCTCGAGGAAGATGGGTGCCCATCCCTCGCTCCTTCCCTCACTCCCTAGAAGGTCTCTTAATTTATAGAAGAGCCTGACAGTCTAATACAAATATGTAAGATCGAGAAATTACCACAGCAGATGCTGCAAGCAGAGAGACAGACCAATATCATTGAGCGTAATGAGTGCATTTCCCAACCCTCTAGGACTAACCATTACATGCAAGCATTGCATATTTGTTGGGGTTGAACTACTTCCACAACTTGAGTATCATTCACCACTGCATCCAGAATACAGGTCCCTCCAGCAATTGACAGATTTGCCTGATAATTAAAGACATGTTCGCAATTACATATCAACTAATGTACAATGCAACAAGTATAAAAGTCTAAACCATAAAACAAAATGGCAAGAGAATGAAGTCAATGTGCACCATAAAAGCAATCAATCAAACCAACCCAGCGCTGACAATCCTCTAGACCATTACAGTAACATTTTTTATCAGCAAAACAAAGGGTATTGTATTCATGCTGTCAAAATGCAATATACATCAGATTGTATGTATTTGTATCCCTTAGGATTTCTCCCAAATCAAACACACAAAAGGAGAAGTGGGTGTCCCTAAAAACACCCCAAGTGTGACCTCAGACCCACAAAGTGATCTTAATATCTACTGAAGTATTATTTATATCTTTGGACACACTCTTAAAAATCCTATTGTTTCTTTCTCTCCAAACGACCCAATCAAAGGCATGAAACAACCTTGCCTACACCCATTTCCCAACTATAGATAGGTTGAAGCTTCTCACATTTGTAGAAGGTCGTAATTCAGGTGGGTATTGTTGCTCTCAGCCTAAACTCACTAAGGCATTTCTGCCACACCATTTGAGTGAAGGAGCAGGAGAGCATAAGATGGTCAATGCTCTCTATGTCGATGCTACACAGAGAACACTGATTGGGAAAAATCAAACCCCTCCTGTTTATATTATCAATTGTGAGAAGTATGCCTTGTAGAATAGTCCACATGAGGAAGCTAGCTCTTGGAGGAGTCTCTTTCAGCAAAATGAGCTAATGATGTTGCTGAGTCCTGATTCCCTCATTTGAGAACTGAAGATGTGGCCTGATTTTTTGGTTAAAATTTTAAGCCGAACACAAAGAAGAGCAAAACAAAACATACCTCTAAAGCACCACACATCCTACAAATTCTTTACCAAAAAATCAATACAAAAATTCATGTGTAAGTAACATGAACCTGTTAAGGAGACCCATATGATATAATGTCCAAAGCTTCATTCCAATCTGTCGGGGCATTTGGACTTGCCAGTGGGCGAGATAATGGATGCCTGTCGACATGAGGCTCGTAGTGACTAAGGTTTCCTCTAAAGCCAAGAAATATGACAGTTATTACAAGTTAAAATAGAATCTGCAGTTGACGGATAAGAAAATATATTATAATCTGAAAGCTAGCCATCAATAACTGGCTATCCAGGAATGGTGAATACCTTGATAAAACTAGGGCAGCCACAGATCGTAATAAATTTTCTCCACTCTGTTGTGCTATATCTATCATGGAACCCATAATAATTAATATATCAGAAGCTAGACACTGGAGAGATCCGACAGATCGACAAATAATAAATTATTGATTATAAGACAAGTGGAAAATAGTAAAATTATTGCTATCAAGTTGTCAATCAGGAGGCAAAGTTCATTCAGGTACATACAAGGAATCCATGAAAAGGAAAAGATGAGACACCCAACAATTTCCAAAAATCCAAAATGTCAACATCCTCAAATAGCAATCAAAAGGAAGAGACTTGTAAACAAGAGAGTATCTTGAACAATACACAGAGCTTTAAAAGAAGGTACAAACCCATTTTCTCTAACCGAACGCCTCAAGACGGCTCTAGCTTCCCCAGGCTTCCCTTTCTTTCTCTTATACCTTGTTTGAATCTTTGACATTGAATAAGGCCTGAGACAGTACAACAAGATCCTGAACTGACACCATGGATTCTGGCCTAGATCCCTACGAAGAATAACCTTTCTGTTGTGGGAAAAAAGATCATTTTAAGATCACAATTTCTAAAGTAGAAAAATGAAGGGCCTCGAGTAAGATACAAACCGAAGAAATAGCTTTATTTCCTTGCTTCACGGAGCGATCAGTGTAACCATTTGAACTCGACTTTGCAGTCTTTAAGCTGGTTTTGGAAGCCACGCTAGTAGAAACCCCTTTTGTTGATTCAAATGATTCTAAAAACAGTAAAAGTCAACATTAAGATAGCATGAATGCAAAATATGGCTGTGATGGTTCGTTCACCTTGGATAGCCAACCGTTCTAAAACATGAGCTAAAGCTGGCCCACGTATATCTTTTAAATTTTTGGTCACCTAGAATGGCAAACAGAAAACAGTTTTCAGGTTAACAATTGTTGATATTTGAACTGATTGAATCAGAAAACAATAACCAAGATGACATACAGCTTCAGTTCCAGAAACTCTCAAGATTTTGCCTACACACGTCTCTGCTGCTTTCCGAACATCCGATGATTTATCCTAAATAAATATTGAATGTTAGAAAGACAAGGTCAACTTCAAAGTTGATTAAAAAACCTACAACATATGATGTCATATGCTCAGATACCGCCAAAGCAGACGTAGCCGGCTTCAATAACTGTAAGGCATCACATGAGTCAGTTAGTCCAGAGAGTTGCTTCGACAACCAATCAAAAAGATCCTTCCGCCGTTCCCCACCGATCTTGGCATCGGCTAAAGTATCTGTAATGTATGGAACCTACAAATTCCAATAAGTGCATCATACTGACTGATATCTCCCTAAAAAAATAAGAAACATAATAGATTTAAAAGCCAAGTCGATCCAAGCAGTCACCATCTTATCAAGATGAACCGCTGCAACCCATGAATCTAGAGTATTCAAAGTACATTCTCTCATGTGCTTTTTATTGTTAGCAAGGCACTTCAAAATATCTTGCAAAATTCCCTGCAAGTGATCAAACTTCAAATAGTTAAGCTAACATGTCCAACCAAAAGGGGAGAAAATTAATGAAACAAATTGCATACAAAAAGATGATCCTGATTAAAAGTGACTTCCGTACCTTGCTTGATTTCTCAACCGCAGGACCCATCGCAGATGCAACTCCACCAATAGTTGACAAAGTTGCCATCACTAAATTTTTGCTTCTCTGCAATCATCTTTGCTTCTGGGTATCTAAAATCCCACTTATTTTTCACTCTCCCTGCACTCAAAGAACAAAAGGGTACTCAAATCCCATGGTTTGGGATCAAAATAGGAAATGGGATCATCGGAGAAAAACTTATAATGGTCAAATTTTGTGTGGGTTCTTGAAGGATTTTGTTCTCTTGAAACAAATCTGAAGAAGAAGAAGAGATCTAAAGAAGAAGAAGGATCTTACCTGGAAGGAGATCTGAACCAATTTGATGTTCTTCTTTTGCCAACTAGCCAAGTCAATGAGCTCCTTTTGAACATCTCCTTCTGTCAAATAACTTCTCCAAGTACACTAAGATGTTGATCAGTTATTTAAATAGATTTCAGCTGCAAGTTATATTCAATTAGACAAGCATAAAAATTAGCTTGACATAACTGACGAAATAGAGATAAAAAATTTATGAATCATGCTAATGAGTTGCTTAAGCAATTACCTGCATCAGGGGATTTCTTTATGGAATGCAAAGTTGTGACCATGTAACTATTTTTCAAAGCTTGAACTACCTTTGAAGATGGCCTCCGAGGTCAACCAACCTAATAAATGAAGAAAATATTCAGTTAGCAATCATGATAACTAACCAAAAATTACTTTAATTGATAAAACTCTTGTCTAGGTTGTAAGGACTAAATTACAGGCATAACAAAACTCAACAACAGAAATTCAAGAAACCAAATGTACCCTAGAAACCAAACCAGTCCAAACTCTGTTTTTTTGTTTGGATATAATCAAAACACTCTTATTGATGCATTGTTTTCTTCAATAAAAAAACTTGATGCATGAATGATTGAATTAGAATGTAACAACTACAAAGCACAATTTAAAACAACAAATTTAGAATGTAACAACTACAAAGCACAAATTAAAACAACAAATTTGTGAGGAATTACCTGCTCTCCCTCTCTCTTTCTCTAATTTCAAGCTCCAGCTCGCGCTCCCTTTCTCTTGCTTCCCTGTCTCTGCTCCTCGGTCTTCGATCTTCTCTCTCAACATCCTTCTCAGGATCACTCGAATGCCTTCTCGACCGACTACTGCTCCTCCTCGACTTCTCCCTCTCTCTTTCCTTCTCCTTCTCCTTCTCTCTTTCCCTCTCCTTGAAATTTTAGGGTTTGAAGCAAATTAAGGGTTGAAAAGTGCAGAGTTGGGGGGAGATGGAGCGGGAACGCAAAGCGGGAAGCAATTTTTTTTCGCAAAATTTTGCCCGCCAGAAATCGACTTACTTCTCCACACATCCACGTGCAACACACTTGCAATTTTGCAACGGTTTTAAGCCGTTGGGCACTATAGCCACGGTTTTTAGCCGTGGCAAACACACCAACGGTTTAGAACCGTGGCTAAGCTTTTTTTTAGCCACGGTTTTAGGCCGTTGGCCATTATAGCCACGATTTTTAGCCGTGGCAAATAAACCAACGGTTTAGAGCCGTGGCCACCTCCGTGTAGCTAAACAGGCCTTTTGGTGTAGTGAAAAGGGAAGGTACCAGCCTCACTAAAAGTTGCTAACAACATTGAATGCAATGCAATGATGAAATCAAAAGTCCAATCGTTGTCGAGTTAGTGGACACGTCAACACACCTACTAACTAAGGGGGGGTAGCTGATGATACATCAAATAAGACTGTCGTCACAACCATATACGTGGCAAAGATCTTCCATCACGAGGATCAAATATTTCAAGGGCAGGTCAATTCACAGAGCCTATAAAGGACGGATCCAATCATAAAAGCCCAAACATGCTCATCTAAATAAATCGTGGTCAGAGGCCCAAATACAA
The DNA here is from genome assembly GCA_003290165.1 of Berberis thunbergii. Lineage (NCBI taxonomy): Eukaryota > Viridiplantae > Streptophyta > Magnoliopsida > Ranunculales > Berberidaceae > Berberis > Berberis thunbergii. The sequence continues at coordinate 126,054 of QNQO01001348.1, read as the reverse complement.
GCCCAATAGAGTTCTTCCTTAAAAAGGAGGAACGTTATAGAGAAAAAATCATGGAGGGAGTGACGCCCCCAAGGACGTATCTTCATAAAAGAGGAAACTAATACAGAAAACATCTCATCTTGTTGTGCTTCACATGCTTAAGTCACGAGAGAATTAATAACAACTACTATATAAGGTAAATGGAACATTCGACAAATGTATGCAATTTTAACTGAGTTCTTTCCAGATTTATCTTCATCTCTAATATAGTTGCTGACTTAAGCGTCGGAATGCCTTCAGCCACAAAAAATGTGTTTTGGCAATCTAACATTTATTTTGTAGGTTAGACTTACAAAAGACCATACATATATATTTTAGTTTTTGAATAATGGGTAGTTATTGTTTTTGATGCTTTGTGCCAATTAATCATGTTGATCTTGGAAAGACTATCTATTGTTACTTTTGATGAAAGTCCCAATCATGACAAAAGTTTTGATGATTATGAGCCATATATCTCTACAAAACAAACTACCAGATCTCGAGCATTGGCAGAAATAATATTATGAAGAGTTTTGCAGCTGACAAAGAGAAATCTAGCATTGTTCCTAAGGCTAAAGTTGTGGTATGTATCCCCTTTTGTGTATAAATGTCTTTTCTTGCGGTTAATGTGGTTTCTGAATGGAAGTTTGAAACAATAGCAATCTATGAGAAATACTCATCGATAAGGTTAGTTGCTTGGTATTAGTATAACAAGTGAATTCTTTGGTGTTAAGGTTTATATCATACCATTAATTTTTTATTTTTAGGTTTATATCATGCTAAATTTCTTTAAGCCCAAATCCCTCTTGTTGAAAATCCTTTCAACACAATCCAATTTAAACCAAATGTGTTTGGAAAGTATGTGTGTCATGTTGATGCATTTTACTTGACATGTTTGTTGAGTTAAACTTGAATGTGATAGTTAAGGTATTTTGTGTTTAGTTGGGTTTGAATTGCCACATTAGGTATGAGATGTGCCAAGCGTTAGTGTCGCCTTGATGTGAAACTCAAAGCATTTAAATGAGGTTTTGTGGTGTAGTGATAAAAAAAGATGTGCAAATAGAACTCAATGTTTCTTCATTGTTGATTCTTGTGTGTAACCAATACCTATTGTATTTTGTTTAAATGGATGATGACTTGTTGAACTTGTTTTGAGGTTTGTTGTTTTGAATCTAAATGTACTTATATTCAACATAGAACTTTTTTTCTTCTTCAGATAAATTGTGTTATTGGCACTAGTTATTTTTTTTTGATGATTTTGAAGTAACTCAAAATTAAGCTTGCAATTGGAAATGCAGCTCCAAATGAACTTTCTTTGATGTTTATGCATACTTATTCACTGTTAGGTGTACTTTTGAATCTTCAAATTCATTATGTGATTGAAGTGAAGTTTTGTGTGCGCTTGGAATGCTACATTGCACTGGGCAGGGTAGCATTTGAATTGTTGCTTAATTTCATGAAAGATACTGTTGACCAAGTTAGTCAAAGCGTGAAGCGAAGGCGAAACGATTTGCCATGGCTTGGCCTTAAGCGAAGTGATGGCTTTACGCAAGTAAAATGACCCTAAAAATTATTTTAATGTTAAATAAAATAATGTAAATATATGCATTTTGCTTGTATCTAAGTTTCTAAATATATGCATTCTGTTTTTCTACTATATATAGAGTGTTAGCTCAAGTCAATGTAAGTGTTCATATTGTTTCCTATGCTATGATGTTTGTTACCATTCACTGCAATATCATACTTTCCACAAATGTTACAAATGTTTTCTCGAGAACTACTCTCATTTGCCGCACAATTTTCTTTCATAATCAATCACCTCAATCACCTTAAGTAAGCAAACAAAAAAACATTATTAATTTATAGATAATCAATGTATAGATGTGGGTTCCTTCTTCGGAGTTATGACGGTGGAAATTCTAGTGAAACTTTGTTGAAGGTAAGAAGATTTGTAACTCGAACAAGATCTCCAACTCCAGCTCTATTGAAACTCTTTGATTTAGCTGTGAAACTCTAAAGAGAGAAAGAAAAAGAGTATGAGAAGAAGAAAAAGAAAGACAAAAAATGCAAAAAAAAAAGTTTAATGAAGCCATGGCTATGGTGCATTCATGCTTCAACAAAAAAGGCTAAAAACGGTGACTTTGTTTGGCTTCAAGATAGTGGCCTGACTTTGACCAAGGTGAACAGAGATGTCATGGCTTGGTTTGAATTTTGGCTTTAAGCGGTGGTTTCAGATGGCTTTGACTACACTGCTAAGACTCGATTGTTTGAGAATTGGAACATTGGGTGTTGTGTAGGTAGTATGTAGGACCTTATTTGAGGTTTTTATAAAGGATTAATTTCAGCCACACTCATTAAAAAATTATACTTGCAAGAGTTTTGATATATATTTTTGTTTATTTAGCATGATGTAAAAGGATGAAGATGAAAAAGAAGAAGAAAGTGTCTGGAAAAAAGGAATCTACGTACTTTGAAGAAATGGCATTCGCGCTATGTTTAAATGTTGTACTATGTAAGATTTAATTAGTTTGTCATTGTCGCTACAAGAAACTGGCAACTTAGCGACAGTGGCCCAAGGCATTTTGTAACGGTTATGACCGTCGCCAAATAAAACAGCGACGCTAATAAAGGTGTCACTAGGTAATTCAGCGACGATTTTAAGCAACCGCTGGCATAACCGTCGCTAAATACTATATAGCAACGGTTTAATGTAGCGACGTTTATAACCGTCGCTAAATACAATATAACGACGGTTATAAACCGTCGACAAAAATCGATGAACAATCCAACTTTTTGCCATTTAGCGACGATTTGCAACCGCTGCTAATTTCCCTTTGATAAATCAAATTTTTTTACCATATAAAATCACATTTTTCAACCTGTAGTGTTTTCTTTTCATTGGGTGCAGATAATCTATCCAACATATGCACTAGAACTTTTAGACTCAAATAAAAAATCAAATATAAACAACGACACTAAACTAAGCTCATATGATACCATCATCATACATTAAGAGTAACTTTAATTTCATTTCAAAATCAATATTATACATGGTCCAGAAGAAAATTACAAATTAAAATTGTTACAAATTGTCAATGCTTACATCTGACAACCAAAACGGAAGTTGTACAATGGTTATCTCAGGGTCGTTGTCTACAGGGCCTCACCAACCTTGAGCTCATCAATAAGCTACTGGCCAAGATTAAGCTATTTAAGTTTAGTCTTAAGATGGCTCATCTGAAAGGCTTGGAATGGAATGCCCTTGAAGTCTGACAATTTACAAACAATTGTATGTCAAGTGGCAGCCAAAAAACTATTAAAGCAAAAAACAAAAAATAAATAACTGATCTAAAGTCTAAACAGAACACCAATTTCAAGAAACTCAAGGCATAGACAGAATCAAATTTTCTTAGTCAATACCATTCCTTGTCATCTCCTTCATTGATCAATGGAAAGAAAAGAAATTGCATAGTTGAAAACATTTCAAATGAAAAGGACAAACTAAAATGACTTACTTTGCCAAATTGGATCAATTGACAGTTGAGGACGGGATAGCAAATCCTAGGACGGGATGGCAAATCTATACCTACTGATGTTCCGGCCATATCAACAAAAAGTAAAAAAATAGTGACGCTTTGAGTTAGTCTTTAGGCAAAAATCCTGTTGTAAACTAGATGTGTGCTAAGTTTGAACTCTATAGGACGTATGGACTGAATATGTAACACAAATCTTAATCAAGCATGAAAGTTGTACTAGGAATCTTTACCATTGCCAATTGAATCATTCTCAAATTTAAGCCAAGATAATGATTCTTTTTTTTTTTTTCTTTTTTCCTGAATTGCTAGAAAATAAATTAATACACCCATAAATAATAATAAAATATATAATTTTTTTTACACCATACACCCAAATATGAATTAGAAATCCAATCAAAAGGGAGCCAACAAAGATGATAATAGCAAAACTGAAATGAAACATCAAAATAATAAGTTCATAATAAGAAGTCTCCATTCAGTCAAAAAACAAAAGGCTTCCTATAATTGTCATGGTTCAGCAACTTTCAGAGCAAACAAATCAGGTAAAAAGATATATTAACCCTCAAAGTGCAAACATCAATTTATCCCTTTTGAGTTTCTTGTTATTTATTTTAATAAAGGAACTTACGGAGTTGTTTCTTGGCCACTGTCTTGAGAGCCAGTGCTGTAGAAGATCCTTGCGGGCTTTCCTGCCAATGACTCTGTTCTCCACAAACTTCCTGTTGCATCTAAAAATGCCATGAATTGAGCTGCCATCATTCCAAATCTAGTGAGGAACCCAAAAATTAACCCATCAGCTTCAGTCAGCTCGCTAGGTGTAATGATTGGCACATCACTCTTTGGTTGTGCACCCATGTTTTCAATAACCTCAATTTGTAGCATTTCAGAACCTGTTCCACATGTTTAGACTCAATCAGAACAGATTTATTAAAATACCACCTAATAGAGACTGCAGTAATCACAGAAGCAACGAATCCAAAAGTTAGGAGTGTTTCCATCAATTGCTAGGGGTACTGGTTCAGTTACAAGGTACCAATGAAAATGATTAGTGCCTCAAGTTTCTGAAATTTTCTATAACAGGTAACTAGGTAAGCCATATCTATTTCTCTATTTATATGCATTTGAGATCAACCATAACTAATTCTCAGAAGTCGATATAGATTCAACAAAGAAATTAGAGAATGCACCAAGTGTTTTCTATAGAAAATGATGGGGCTTTGTGGCGTTATAGATAAGATGATAAAACCACAATAACTATTAATATTTTCTACCTAAGAAACCCTAAAGCAGAAGTAATATCTTACTAGGCCTAGTTCTAAGATATATTAGAGTAAGATCGAGCATCAACTGCACCATCCTCTGCTTCTGGAAGGCTTTCAGCATACAGTTGAACTTCTGCACGTACTAGTAATTGTCTCCTGTATTTGGCTAAAACATGCAATCCTTCCTGTTGAAAATAATAAGTAAAAGGTAAATGTTAGATCCTCCAACTTGCATAAAGTATTATTCACCACCAGCCATGAACTAACTTAAGAAACGTTATAGCATGCTCCCCTCGGGTCACTTAGATCTTGGCGAAATATATGTTTTATAGACTTATAGTTATGCAAAAAAAAAAAAAATGCATAAAATTTTTCAATTGACTTGTCCAAAACTACATGAACTCAAGAGAGCTTAAAATATTCGTAGGAGCATAAAAACCATGTATAAATAGCCCCCTCTTCTACTCATTTGAGCACACCATCTTCCATCACTTGCTAGTACATACTACATACTATTTCAGTTATAAGTAGAGATAATAGTAATGGCAACATTCAACCACCTTTTGTTGGTATCACTAGTACTTAGCTTCTCTGCTTTTGCAACTGCTGCAGAGAGTGGGACTGCAACCTTTTACACTCCACCATACACTCGTAAGATCATGTACAATTCATCGCATAGTATTTGGTTTGCAAAACCAATAATCTCGATCATGTCACCACACACTGGTATCTAATACCGTGTATAAGATAGATATTTGATTTGTTGACTTAAGATTTTAGAGTAAATGATAATTTAGCATGTATTGAGTTTAACCATAATGAATACTACACAGCAAGTGGTAAATTTTCTACCCGTTAGGAATCACTTCATAATATTATGCGCTGACAAATGGTTTTGTTTTTTCCTTGGATTGCAGGTTATGAACGTATGGAGCTTCCACGTATCATAAATAAGTCTAGATGATCAATCTCCTTCAAATAAATAATATTGACTCAAGTATTTTGAAGTGTAATTTTTCTTCTTGTGTTTTTGTAAACCTGGAAAAAATTGAAGCCTTTATGTTGAATTGTTAGGCAAAGGCACGTCCAAAGGACTGCAACTGTGTATTATTTATTGTAAACAAAGAGACAAAGTAGATGTATTATGAATGCCAGATACCTAATTTGGAAATGAAGGGCTTATATTCTATATTTCTATATGATCAATTTGGTTGTCTTCAATGATAAAATTGTTATGCGTGGAAGCGTTACAAATGTCAAAATGCAAAGTTATAAAAAAATACAACAAAATCAGAGAAAAACAAATTTACGTGGTTCGACAAACTCGCCTACGTCCACGACAAATAACAAATTTACTAATGAGATCAAACAAATACAACTTGAGAGAGCTACACAACGTCAATGACGTTACACATACAAGTGTCTAAACAACACCACACAAGTATATGCGAGTGCGTATATCACAAACAAACAAACAAAACAACAACACAAAGTCTCTCTCACCTCCCTTTCTTCCTTACATACCCACAAAGGGGGATAAACCCTAACATCAAGACACTCACAAGATCGATTGGATGATTGATTTCTCTAGCAAGGGGTCCTCCATTTTTATAGCTAGAAAAGGCGGTGTTGGAATCCACCACTTTCTTCTCCCTTCTCTTATCTTCTTTAATTTCACCTAATTTTCAGCTTAAATCCAGCAGATCCAGTAGGTGATTCAACTCAAGATCAGTCCATAATCTCGGCGTCAACAATTTCAACAACCCCTATTGTCGACAAGCCGTGATTCCGATTTGGTATTCCTATGTTTTTTTTGCTTTTACACTTGATTTTCAACAATTCTCCACTTCGGTGAAGATTTCACAAATTTGAGCCGACCACAATAAACACGAACCAAAACAAACAACTGATTTCCAACAAACATAATCAAACCAATACTACTGATAATCAAAATTGATGGTCTCACCCCTCCAAACGCACTCATATGCACCATACACCCGAAGGTGCTATACACCAAAACATGTTCAACTAACAAACTAACTTCACTTTGACTAGTATGAAGTCTCAAACCAGACTTTTTGAAAATATAATGTGCACAAACTTTTTATACTGCACATCTTCATATCTTCTACCAATTGTTTATTTAACAACTCGTGCAAAACTTTTTCACCTTTACTACCTGCACACAAATGCTAAACCCTCGAGATATCCAAATAAACATCCTTGGATTTATCAGTAACTCCACCAAAAGCAACATCCATAGGGCCTTCAATAACACAAGTTGTTCCACCAAATTCAACTTTATGATTACTTGTAACCCTACTCCCCTGCAAGAAGTACAAATTACTTTTTCGAATTGCTTTTGGAACCACCAGTGCACCAGAAACAACTTTAGAGCTCCACCATTTACCAAAACCTTGTAACCTTTGGACTCTAAACACTAACGGATGTGAGATTTTTCTTCAAATCGGGCGCATACCAAACATCATTCAAAACCCGGACCAGTCCATAATGCAACTTCAACTTGATTTTACCTATCCCAACAATTTTATATTTTTCCCATATGGACAACACCACCATCCATCACTTTAAAGTTAGAGAACCAGTCCCTACTATACGGGGACACATGTGATAGGTAAAACCCGAATCAAGCAGCCACTCATCGGAATGGTTCACTAATGCTGAAGTTGCAGACAATGAATATGCATCATCCTCATCTTCATCCAAATTGTGCACCACATCGGCATCTGACTTTTTCTTTCCTTTTTTCTATTGCAGCTTTCAATTTCTCACAGTCAATCTTCTAGTGGAACTTTTCATGACCATAGGCACATTCATCCCTCAGCAAAAACCTTGTCTCTAGATTTTCCTTTATCAGCAACATTTGTCTTTTCAAATCTTTCCCTCCATACCAATACTTTTGACGTTTCATCTCTATGGACCTTGAGATCCTTCTTCCTGAATTCATAATTAAGCAACGCCGTAGCAACCTCATCATAATTCAATTGTTATTTTCTCGTTAACAAAGTCGTAACGAGATTTCATACTCTTCTGGAAGGGAATTAAAAAGGCACAAAGCCTTGTAATTCTCTGGAACATCTTCTTCCAAATTCAATAGATCGGCTCATCCAAATGTTCAGCCAACGTAATCTTGGGTCTCATATTCATCCGAAAATGTTGTTTCGTGAGGAAGAGCTTATTCTGGATGCTCTTCGTCATGTACTTGTCTTCCAACTTTTTTCATAACACCTTAGCGGAGGTCTCCTTCATAGCGAAGAATTTTTGCTTTTTTCGCTAGGCACAATTTGGTAGACCCGGATGCTTATTCAACTTGTTCCATTATTTTTCCCTCATGTTTTCCGGCTTGTCTCCTAAAGCATCCTCCAAATTCTCATTCGCCAACACATCCAAAACTTTACATTGCCACATCCCAAAGTTATTATTTCCACTGAATTTCTCGACATCAAATTTATCGTTTGTAGCGGTAACAATATTTGATCCAAAGTTGATGGATCTGACATACTTTTCACCAACCACCAATTAACGCAGCGTCAAACAAACGCAAAGAACTAACCCTCAGCTCTGATACTAATTTTTTTATGCGTGGAAGCATTACAAATGCCAAAATACGAAGTTATAGAACAAATACAACAAAATCGGAAATAAACTAATTTACGTGGTTTGGCAAACTCGCCTACGTCCACGACAAATAACAATTTTACTAGTGAGATCGAAAAAATTAAACTGGAGAGAGCTACACAATGTCAATGACGTACACATACAAGGGCCTAACAACACAACACAAGTATACGCGGGTGCATATATCACAAACAAACAAACAAAACAATAACACACACACACACACACTATCTCTCACCTCCCTTTCTTCATTCTCTCTCACATACCCTCAAAGGGGATAAACCCTAACAATAAAACACTCACAAGATCGATTGGATGATTGATTTCTCAAACAAATGGTCCCCCATTTTTATAGCTAGAAGAGGTGGTGGTGGAGGGCGGTGGAAACCCTTCCACCACCACTAAAAAAAAAGTCAATTCAGCAATGACATTTACCGTTGCTAATTATCAAAAGGAAACTCTTCCACCACCACTACAAAAAAAGTCAATTTAGCAATGGCGTTTTACTGTTGCTAATTATCAAAAAACTGTAGTTAAAATGAATCAGCAACAGCTCAATGTCCATCGCAATACCGTAGCTATTTAAATCAGCGACGGTAAGTTTTTTCGTAGCTAATTGGCAACGACTAAAAAATAGTCGCTAAGTTGCAAAATTCTATCACTGATTCCGTCGTTTTATTTGAGACTGCAGCAATAGCGACGACTTTTAAAATGTTTGAGACGGCTAAGGTTGTCACAAATTGACAAAATAGAGACGATTTTTGCCATGGCTATTTAGCGACAACCTCAAACTGTCTCTAAAATGAAAATAAAATCGACAAAACGAATACGGCATTTGTCGTGGCTATTTAGCAACGGCTTCAAACCGTTGCTAAGTTGCAAACTAAATTAACAAAACAGGGACGGCATTTGCCATGGCTATTTAGCGATGGCTTCAAATTGTTGCTAAGTTGCAAATCAATTTAACAAAACAGGGATGACGTTTGTCGTGGCCTAGTTGGCGATGGCTTCAAACCGTTGCTAAGTTACAAATCAATTTAACAAAATAGGATGACGTTTGCCGTGGCTAGTTGGCGACGACTTCAAACCGTTGCTAAGTTGCAAATCAAATTGTCAGAATAGAGACGACATTTGCCGTTGCTAACACTAACTTGCTGTAGCTAAAATAATTACTAATGAAAATTCATTTTTTTATAATGAATTTGGTTCTTTCTATTAATTTTCAGATTTCTCATTGCCTTTTTTTTTTTGTTATTCAGAATAAACATTTCAAACTTGAACACAATTATATTAATTTTTGTATAATCAATAACTTGTCCATAACAAAAAAATACAATCCCAAACAACTTTATACTTTATCAACCTCAAATTAAAATTGTATATATATATATATATAAATACAATTTCAATTTGAGATATAACTCACTTAAACTTAAATAACTACATAAATCATAGTGATCGTCTATGAGACATACAACAAAAACGATACATACAACAATTCATGTGATCTTGCACACCATATCGATCATCCCACAAAATGTGTTATGCTTCAAAATTTCTTATCTTCCACTTCAAAACCAATATCAATTCAACAACACCTAAACCTGTAAAATTTGAATGAGCAGTGCTTGAAAAACGTATTGAATGCTTAAGCTATGCAATATAAATCTCATTGAAACCATATTGAAAGTTCGCCTCATTTAAACATCTACTATTCTTCTAGCCTGCATATATATACCATACTATTATGATGATAATGTTCATCTTCTATTACTTTTTTAATCATTTTAGCACATAAGAATGCATTCATCTTCAGTTTCGACAAACTACCAAACGGATAATCAAATATAGTTAAAGTTAGTTAGTATACATAAGCTCAATCTTTGAATTTTATGTAGTTTTCCTTGGATCTCAAATCATATATCACAACTGTACATTTCCATTTATTCTAATTTACAAATTAAGGTGGAATGACAGTTCTACAATCAGTACTATGATGCAATTTACATGTAAATGCCCTGAAATGAGTTCCTTTGGATGATATATAGGATAAACTTTATTGAAAAGCTCATATTGCATGGTTTTGAATTACAAAGAAAACCTTTCAAACAGTTCAAGTATAATTTTATCCATTCAATTCCAAACTGCATAAAATTTTCAAAAGGAACCCAGAAATTGTTCACTTACCTCTTGGAGCCATTTGAAAATGGGAGGAACATCCAAGAATCTTTATAAATTACAGCCCTGATGTCATCCGGGAAAACTCGAGGAATGTTGTTCGTAACCCCCCCCCCCCCCCCCCCCCCCCCTCCTTTACTGATGATGTCAAGCACCTTTTAAAACCAAAATATGGATGAGAAACTACTATTCCGCTCCATTAATCAACAACATGATATAAACAAAATGATGTCAGTCTAGACAAGAGTATTTACTTTAGCATAGATCACAGTCGAAGTCATGAGAGCATCGCCAAGAGTGATATGTGCACCAGCAAGCTTATCATTTAGTGAAAAACCACTTCGACTTAGCACTCTGCAAGGACTTTACAAAAGCAATGAGGATTTGTAGGAAAATGGGATTTGAAAGTACACAAGTGACTTATCAAAGCTATCAATGACCGACCTTCTCATAAGGGAGAACCCATTAGAATGTACTCCACTAGATGGAAGGCCAATGAGGACATCTCCAGCCGTAATATTTTTACTGTCAATGACTAAATCCTTCTTCACATCACCAATTGCAAAACAACTAAATTCGTATTCTCCATCTGGATAGAACTCTGGCATTTCAGCTGTCTACAAATATGCAAAATAAACCAATGCTTACCATATTTTTCTAACCATCAGATGAATGTAGCATATCTTAACTTTTCTTCTTCTTTTCCCCTTACGTAGGAAATCATATTGTAGAAATCATGATTCAAAAAAATCTTAACGCGTGTCTTTTTTCTGACAGATGACAGATATATCACCAAAGTGATGCTTCAAAGAATGGTAACATATGCTCGCTAACCTAACAGCTATATCAACAACATACTTTCTAAAGTATTCAAGATTTGAATTTGTAAAATAGTCCAAATCTTATTTTTTTACGATGAAATTACCTTAGGTTCAACACTAATATGTGAGAAAAAATAATGAAAAAGACCAAAAAAAAAATTTGAGAGCAGGAAAGAAATAAAAAGGATTACCTCTCCCCCTAAAAGAACAGAGTCTGACATCCTTTAATAATGCCTTTCACTACCTGTAAAGCAAATGAAGAAATCATGGTAAATTTTAGTATTAAAACATTTTTCATGTATTGGCCTATTATATGAAACAAACAAACAAACGTGCAAGAGAAATACGGGGTATTCTTGCAAAAAGGAAAAATAAATTTACCTTTTTAGTAAGATCAACATCAAGGCGGCCAGTAGCAAAATAATCAAGGAAAAATAATGGCTTTGCTCCAGAAGTCACAATGTCATTGACACTCATTGCAACCTGGAAAGAGACACATCGTATCAAGTGTTAAGGGGCTTCACAACCTTCACCCCCGGACCTACATCAAGTATACAACAATTTTAAGTACAAAGTCCACGGCAGAGTCTAAATTATACCAGGTCTATTCCAATAGTCTCATGGATTCCTGTTTCAAATGCAAGCTTGAGTTTTTTTTTGACACCATCCGTACCAGCAACAAGGTATTTGGATATTCAAATCAACATATTGAAACTGAAAAGGCATTTGTACAGATTAGTAACAATGAACACTCATTCAGCAAAGAAAATATTTTTGCTAGGATGGTAATTAGTGAGGATTGTCTTCATCTTTCAAGTGCGGATAATTTAAATATTGGTATTAAAATGGATGACAGGACATCTCCATCCAAAAAATGGAAGCATGCATGCATATATTAAGTTTTGCCCGATTAACTTAGCCACACATTAACTTTTATTGAAATGTTATCTTTGCCTTGCTTATCAAAAAATAATTAAATCAAGTAATGTTAAATGAGTATATATATTGAAATATTTCCCACTTATGTGGAAGTTTGAGGAAATACGTAGATGGTTCTGACAGATATCAAATGTCAGGAACCCTTCAGTGATCCGAAACTTTTGAACTTCTAGCTAATAACAATAAGCAACCATTAAAGTCTAAAGGAATACAACATCCGTTTTGTCAAACCAATTATTTATCCGCCAAAAGCAGCAAACCAAAAAACGCCACAAGACATAGTCCTTTGAAATTAAGTGTAATAGCACAGAAAGTAAATAACTTCACATGTAGATGAAAAAAATAAAAAATTGCTTTCAAAATCACAACGATCACCCGGAAAATTTAACAAATGGGTATTCCTCGTTTAATAATTCAAACTCATTTCCAATTAAACTATACACTAGTAATCAAACACTCAACAAACCCCAAATTCAAAATCAAATCTTTTTTCATTTAAACAACAAAAACAAACAAACATTCTCATAAGAACAATAAATATAACTTTAAAAAAAAACATAAAACGTTAAAAAGATAAGAGCTTTTACCATGCGGAAAGGGCCCTCCAAAGCCCCCAATGTTGGGGGCCATCTTGGCAATTCGTCAAACAAGCCCCGCTCTAGCATCAATGTCAACCCCAGCCTCCTTATAGCTCAAGCTTGCACCACCATCACTGCTCTTCAACCAGTTCATAACCAAAGAACCTCTCTTTGTTGCTCCTCTGGTTGTGGAAGATACGAGAAAAAAAGAGCTTTTAGGGAAGATGGGTTTGGAGATATTGGGTTCAAAGAAATGGGGTTTTTGAAGAGAGGGAATTGTGGAAGATGGAAGGCAGCGCAAAAGCTCTGCTTTGGGTGCGAAGTTGGTTTTCATGGAGAAAGATAGGAGGAGAGAAATGAGAAGAGAACTTTGTGTGTGAGAGAGAGAAGGGAAGTGGGAAATGTTTCAAAGAAGGTGAAAGGTAGGTTTTTGGAACCTTCTCCAATTAAAGACTTTTGTCCAAAATTGTTAGTCATCATCTTCAGTTCATTGATGGTTAAGGCTAGTTTTTCAATTGGTAGAACCTTTGGGGTTGCCATACTCATAGCTCCTCTCCCCCCTTGGCTCCTCTCTCATACACCCTACAACACTCAACAAACCCAAACGACTAATCAGAGAGCGAGAGAGAGATAGGAAAAGCAGAGAGGCAAGGGGAATCGCAACAAAGGGAGAAAGGAGAAGGGTCGATCAAGTTGTGTTTTTTTAGGTTTTATGGAGAAAAGATATCGCGCGGTATGTGAAATATTTGGGCGAGCGCTACTATCAAAATGAAATATTTTAGGGACGGCTTATACCGTAGCTAACCATTTTTATTTGTAAAACTTAGTGACAGCTCATATATTGTGGCTAAATGTTTTATGTGTATATATTGTTTTTTTTTTTAAAACATTAGGGACGGCTTATACCATAACTACCAATTTTTTTGGTAAGACTTAGCGACAGCTAATATACCGTGGCTAAATGTTTTTTGTATATATATATATATTGTTTTTAAAAAAAAATTCATTAAGGATGGCTTATACTGTATCTACCAATTTTTATTGGTAAAACTTAGCGACAACTAATATACCGTGGCTAAATGTTTTTGTGTATATATATTTTTTTTTTCAAAAAAAACCATTAGGGACGGCTTATACCGTACCTACCAATTTTTATTTGTAAAACTTAGCGACAACTAATATACTGGGATAAATATTTTTTGTATTTATATATATATATTTTTTAAAAATCCATTAGGGACAGCTTATAATACCGTAACAATTTTGGTTTTTATTTGTAAAACTTAGTGACAGCTAGTATTAGGGGTGGGCACGGTCCGGATCGGTTCATAATTTGGAGGAACCTAACTCGAATCGTTTAAAAATAACGGATCCAGTCCGATCCGGATCCCCTCATTTTGAATATTGGAACCGAACCTAACTCGAACCGTTTGGAACGGTTTGGTTCCTACGGTTCCAAATCACAGATAGAATGGAATCTAATAAAGGTTTCTCTGCTTCTTTAAATATGAATAAGTGATAACAGTTTATACTTCTCCGCTAGAATAACATGATAACAAGAAATATGGGATCTAATAACAGGAATAACACTTCACAGATGGAATGGTGTTTGTAACTGCCATACAATTAAACTGCTATCAAAACGAATAAAAATCCAGAAAAGAGAAGAAGTTGTACCTCTGGATTTGAGTACGAAAAGAGTTCCAGTGTCAAGTTCTTTGTGATGGTGTTGTGAAGCTGCAGTTTGTTGTTCGGAGTTACTGTTGCTCACTTGAGCTTGTTATTCTTCATCTACTCTACCAGCTGATTCAGTCTCCATTGCTTACTGAGCCTTCAAATGAAGAGGGGATAAGCTATGGTTTGTAGTGAAGATTCTGAAAATGTGGAATCCTTATGAAGACAGGTCATGTATGACGAATACAGGTACGACTTGCTAATCAACCCAGTCAATCGATGGAGTCGATGGAGTCAATCGATGATGAGTGCAAGCTAGAAGGAGAGCTTGGTTGAGTCGATCGGTGATGAGTGAACCCTAATGATGACCAAAAATGAAACATCAGAGAAACAGAGCATCGTCGAGGAGATGAATGACATCTCGAGTGGCTCGAGGGAGGCGAAGTAGAGATGTAGCGCTCTGCTCCTCAAGTGAAGCAGCGATCACTTTGGACATTTCACTGAAGCTTTTCATCTCTAGATTTACCTATTGCTTCTCTAGTGATGATGAATCTTCTTGTGGGTTACGAAATTGGGTCGCAACAACACTGTCGATCTCTTCTGATTTCGGTGGGTAACCATGAGCTGATCTCTTCTGGTTTCAGTGGTTAACCATGATTTGATCTCTTTGGAAGGGGAGAGGGAGAGAGCATGCCCCGATCTCTTCTGATTTCGGTGGGTAACCATGAGCTGTTCTCTGAGATCTTTGGAAGGGGAGAGGGAGTGGGAGATAGCCTGAGCTGATCTTTGATCTCTTTGGAAGGGGAGAGGGAGAGGGAGAGATAGAGGCATGAGCTGATCTCTGATCTATTTGGAAGAGGAGAGGGAGAGCTCGAATCTGATGATCTGATCTCTTTGGAAGGGGAGACGGAGAGAGCAATGGATGTGTGTGGAGTTACTTTGGCTTGGAAGAGTAAAGAGTCTCTAGTTCCATATTTAGGGTTTACAATTAATGTGATTTGAAACGGATCCAACCCGGAGAGTTTCTTTTTAAAAAATAGGAACCGGGACCGAACCGTTTTATAACGGACCCGGACCGATCCGAACTGTATCTAAAAACTCATTATTAAAATCCAAACCTTTTTGCTCTAAGCAGTCCGGTTCGATTTGAACCCGCGGATCGTCGACCCGTTTGCCCACCCCTAGCTAGTATGTCGTTACTAAGTTTCAAATTTAGTGACGGCTTCAAACCGTTGCTAAGTTGCAAATTTAGCGATGGCTTCAAACAGTTGCTAAGTTGCAAATTTAGTGACGACATTTTTCGTTGAAAATTTAGCAACAACAATACCAACTTGCTGTAGCTAAAACAATTACTAATGAAAATTCATTTTTTTAATGGAATTAGTTCTTAATAAACTTTTCTCCCCGTCCAAATTCAAAGTTTCTACAAGTTTCATAGAAATCAAACAATCTTTCAGCGTGCAAAAAATCGAAGGCACTTCATAGTTAAAAGAACACTTCATCAGTTAAAAGAATGTTGAAACTAGTTACAAAGAGTAAAAAAATGTCTGGGAATAGTTGTTTCCAATATATAATGATCAGAAAACATGTTTTGTGATAGCATCTACCAGTTTTTATTTGTAAAACATTTTTTGTGATTATGGTATTTGGTAGCTTAAAAGGATTAGTGACACATTTTGCCGTCGCAAATCTTTAAATTAGAGACGGAATCAATCTACCGTCTCTAATATTTGTAGCTATTAAACATTTTTTTGTAGTGTGTTCCATATATATTATCATTCTTGAGAACTGCTATTAAATCATCGAAACCATCTAAGACAATAGCTCAACAATCCAGATTCATGAGCACGTGCACAACACATTAAATCCACATGAGGAAGCAAAACTAGAGCTCATGTGAGACCTGAGACAAATATTTTAACCACATTGGTCAGGCCAGTGAAATGGAGTCTATGAGTAGCAAAAGAAAAGAAATATAAAAGAATTTTTGAATCTTTAGTTAAACTAGGAAAAGATTTTTAAGTTTTGTGTTTCCACTTGGAAGCATCTATTCCAGATAAATAGATTCAGAACCAACCTGGATCCAAATTTCCCAATACATTCTGCAATTGTTTAAGCAAATATTAACATATAAGTAATTATGTAAACCTTTAAACTTTGTTTTGAATCTACAATGTGAAGCCTTTAGCACTTAATGGATTGAATGTACCTTTAGACGAATATGGATTATAGACATTAACACCATGAAGCATCTACCAAAGAGACCTAGTTGACAAAGAGAATTAAAAATAATAGTTTAGAATTAATATTTGTTATTTGAAATATTAAATATAGATTCCAAAACTTACCCCATATCTTTGCAGACCAAGGAGTAAAAGAGTACTAAAGCCAGTTAAGAGAACCCAAACCCATACTGAGATGTTAAAGAGTATATTCAGTGCAAAAGTAGTCCCTATCACTGCAAGAAAAACAATCAAAGAAAAATTGAAAAACAAACTAAGTTCTCTAATTCTTTAGACCCCTAGAAATTGCAATTATTTATGATAAATAAATATATAATACTTAACGATAACTTAAAGATAAAATACCTTGGGGGATATCGGCAGCAATGACAGCCACCTCTGCTAACAACCATAAACAATACTTTACTAGTAATAGGTATTCAGCTTTACAAAGCTTTGACAAGTGTTTTCCTATCAATGGGGGAGAATCATAGTACATGCCGACACAAAATTCGATTAAGTTCCATTCGTTAATCAAGTAAAATGATTAGGTAAACAACACAAATTTTAATTATGATTATTTTTACTGAAATTTACAATGCCAAAGTCGATAATTTCTAAAGCGGGAAGTTTCTTGATGATTGACACAAATATTTCAGTTTACTGATGCTACTAATTCAAAATAACAATATCAACATCTTAGGGTCTTTCCCTGGTTAAGGGGATCCTTCAAGAAATTCTCAACATGCAATTGTCGCGCCTCAATAATGACCAATGGAATTCACACAAAGAACATCTAAATCCATAACTTTCCAGTATCAATTCATCCAATATTCCCCAAAATGGAAACTTTCCCCCATCCAAATCCCATCAATAACAAAAAATTAATTAGTTTTAGTCAAGTTTTAAAATTTTCCCTCTAATTTGAACATCAGTTTGGCTCTAATCAAACAACTGATGTTTAACCTTTGTAAATATCTTCATTTTCATCAAATCTAGAAAACTCATACTCAAATCACTCAAAGCCTCCACATGCATGTACAAACAAACATCATCACAACTACATTGAAGCATCAGTTAAGCTCTAATTCCCTAATTAATACTTAACATTTCAATCTTATACTACAATCCATCTATCAAACATGTAAGTACACATTCATGCATCAACATCAACATCAAACAACAACAAGAAACTCATCAATAATTCAAACATAATCACTTCACAATTCAATCTCAAACAAGATTATTAGAACAGTTCAAAAACTACTAAAAAAAACCCTAAATTAGAAGAGTTATGGTTTCAAAATGTGACCTGAATAGCAAATTGTAGTTGCCGAAATGCTCCGTGAGCTTGTCCTCTGTTATCTCCCATGAAATCCCTCTAATGAAGAGCTTTCCCTTATCTAAATCCATGATGGGTTTTGGGTTTTCTTCTCTGACTCTGAAGGAAGAAGAATACGCAGAGAAGAGCCGCGAAGAGTGAAAAAAATGGGGAGAGGAGACGGAGATGAAGAATATGAGGAAGGATGGGTTTTCTTTTCTTTCACAACTCAACGATTTCTTCTCTCCTACAAAAACCCCAAATCTCTCACAAAAACCCCAAGGATGGGAACGATTTCTTCGCGTCCAAGGCTTTGTTTTTTTTTTGTGTATATATATATATATATTTTCAATTAGGGACAGCTTATACCGTAGCAATTTCAGTTTTTATTTGTAAAACTTAGCGGCGGCTTCAAACCATTGCTAAGTCACAAATTTGGTGACGGCATTTTCCGTTGCTATTACTAATTTGTTGTAGCTAAAAAAATTACTAAAGTTTTTTTTTCAATTAGCGACGGCTTATACAGTAGCAATTTCATTTTTTATTTGTAAAACTTAGCGATGACTAATATGTCGTTGCTAAATTTCAGATTTAGCGATGGCTTCAAACCATTGCTAAGTTGCAAATTTAGTGACGAGATTTGCTGTTGCTAATACTAATTTGCTGTAGCTAAAAAAATTATTAAGGAAAATTCATTTTTTTAATGGAAATTTTTTTCTATTATTTTCAGATTTCTCATTGCCTTTTTTTGGTCATTCAGAAGAAATATTTCAAACTTGAAACACAATTATTTTAATTTTTACCGTAAATGATGACTAATACACTAACCTTGTTCGTATAATCAATAACTTGTCCATCACAAAAAATACAATCCCAAACAACTTTATAATCTATCAACCTCAAATTGAAATTATATATATTTATGATTCAGGGGGCTACATAAGCAGAATACTTACATGGATTTACAATCAAGTACATACTAAAACTGACCAATTTTGAATCAAGGTTTAAAAAACAACAAAAAGGATTTTGGAAAGACAAATCCGGAGTGTCCATGCCTTTTCAATCTTAA
The DNA here is from genome assembly GCA_003290165.1 of Berberis thunbergii. Taxonomy (NCBI): domain Eukaryota; kingdom Viridiplantae; phylum Streptophyta; class Magnoliopsida; order Ranunculales; family Berberidaceae; genus Berberis; species Berberis thunbergii. The sequence continues at coordinate 106,794 of QNQO01001348.1, read as the reverse complement.
TAAAATTTTCTCCCCGTCCAAATTCAAAGCGTCTGAAAGTTTCATAGAAATCAAACAATCTTTCGACCTGCAGAAAAACGAAGGCACTTCAACTAGTTAGAAAGAAAAGAAAAAATGGCTGGAAGGTGGTAAGAATATCAAAGAGGATATGGGTAAGATGCAGGAAATGATTAAAAAAAATTCTAAATCATTCTCATACCTGCATGTGGCTTTTAACATGGGCAATGCTAAGCCCTCTCACATTCATTAGTTGGAGGACTAATTTGGGAGTTTCTTCTGCAACAATCAAAGGAAAAGAAAATGATAAAGAAGTAGTAATCCTATATATCCTTTATTCTCTACCATTAATGTCTGACTGATATGTTTTCTTCTTTAAAGTGAAAATACCAAAACTTTGATGTATATGGATATCAAAATATTGCAGATGTTCATGAAAGAAATTCTAAAACTTACATTCTTGTCCACCGAGCCTTTCAACAGCATGAACAAAAGAGATATGAAAATCAGGAGTCCAACACAGTCTAAGCAACTTTGATTGAATATTCTGCCTTACTGAAGTAACCCTTTGTGGTGGAGTCCCCAGCAGTATAATTTTTGATGAATTTAAACAACTAGCAGGTGCATGGATCCGCAGGTTGTAAGCACAACTTGCAAAGGTCCATGATTCGTTCATGGTGATCCAATGTTTCACTCTGTCACCAAACTCCTTGAAACAAACCTCTGCATAATCTTGTAATAATTTATGCCTTTTTGGTTCACTCCATCCCTTTTCTTCCCATCTAAAGCCAAAAAAAAATTGTCACAAGTAATTATTGTTCTTAACCTTATAATCGTACAAATTGAGGCCCTTCAGAATAGTAACCAAGTCTTTAAGGACACTTTTAACTATACAAAATTTCCCTATTAGCAATTCATTCACATCAAAATTATGCTTATGCTACTACTCACTTGGTATAATTCTTGACCAAAAAAACGGAGAACCCAAAAGTATCCATGTTCATTTTGCTTCATTATCTTCACATCCTCTTGGAAATTATTGGAGGAAACAAAACAAAAAATGAGCAAAAACAGGTTGTTCAAATTCAGAAACACAAAATAATAAAAGAATATTTTTAACAAATTATAAAACTATCTAGGATAAGACTACATATATCCTTCCTTGATAATTGCCTTGCAAACAAATGAGTTGCACTAACTTACTAATATACCTGGCTAAATGTTTTTTCTGTATATATATTTTTTTTCAAAAAAATCCATTAGGGACGGCTTATATCGTAGCTACCAATTTTTATTTGTGTATATATTTGGTTTTTCAAAAAATCCATTAGGGGCGGCTTATACCGTAGCAATTTTTATTTGTAAAACTTAGCAACAACTAATATACCGTGGCTAAATGTTTTTTGTGTATATATTTTTTTTTCAAAAAATTCATTAGGGATGGCTTATACCGTAGCTACCAATTTTTATTTATATAACTTAGTGACAGCTAATATACCGTGGTTAAATGTTTTTTATATATTTTTTTTTCAAAAAAATCCATTAGGAATGGCTTTTACCGTAGCTACCAATTTTTATTTGTAAAACTTAGCGATAGCTAATATAGCGTTGCAAATGATTTAATTAGCTACAGCTTGTTCTGCATTTAACCACGGTTTTCCCATCACAAACACAAATTTTTTTGTAAAAGTTAGCGACAACTAATATGCCATCGCAAATGTTTTAATTAGCTACGGTTTATTCTAAATTTAGCCACGATTTCCCGTCACAAGCACAGTTTTTATAATTATTGTTTTCATCAATTACCAAAAGAATTAGTGACGGTTTTTTGCCGTCGTAAATCTTTTAATTAAAGACAGTTTTTTTAATTCCGTCTCTAGTATTTGTAGCTATTGGAGTTTTTTTTGTAGTGCACCTTATTCTCCCTTCTCTTATTTTCTTTAATTCAACCTAATTTCCTGCTTAAAACCAGCAGATCCACGAGGTGATTCAACTCAAGATCAGTCAATAATCTCAGCGTCAACGATTTCGGCAACCCCTATTGCTGACAAGCCATGATTCAGATTTGGTATTCCTCTGTTTCTTTCTTGTATATCTATTTTTCAACAAAAATCAAATGTTTAATATTAATTAATCAAATGAAAGTTGAGTTTTGTCAGGTTTATGTTCTTTTTGCATCTCCGATCGGGTGATTTGAAGGTATTCATCATTCAATTATGAATAATTGATCCAACTTAAACACTTTTTCGAAATATTTTGATGTGCTATAGATGATCTCAATATAATTTGAAGGTATTCATCATTCAATTATGAATAATTATCCAACTTAAACACTTTTTGCATCTCAAATCGGCTGATTCGAAGGTATTCATCATTCAATATAATCTGATCTCAATTATTCATTTATGAATAATTGTTCAAACTTTAAACACTTATTAAAAGTTGCCTGATCAAAACGATATTTCATTTGTGTATTTATTTTCTATAGCCATAGAGAGCTAGAAGTCTTTGGGAAAAATGAATTGTTTGTGCCAAATTGAGCCCCTATGCTTTACTTGGCACAATTGACAATACACCACATTAGCTAGCCTTCCTAATTCTTTTTTCATTAGATCAAGTTTACTACTGTTCAGATGCAAGCATCGATCATTAAGACAATAGATGTGCTTAAAAGAAATAATAAATTGCACAATCTCTTTCTTTATTTCACAATTCACAAACATCAAATATGGAACCTCATGAAAATTTCTCAAGATAGAACAGGTTTTGTTGTTTCATTTGTATCTTCCTTATACATAAATTGCACCACCGCACGTCTTCACAACTAAAATTTATTTTCAACACTTTTTGCAGCTTAAATTAATTTTTTGTTCTTCAATGAACCAATTTGCTAAATTACTATTGACCAAGTCACCAAAAGCAAATATAGATATTTGATGACTCCAAGCATATATTAGAAAAAAATCAATTACTCTAGCTTTTTATTTTTTTAATGTTTTATTTTTTAAATTTGTACTAACTATTGTGTCAAACCTCCTCAACTTGCCAATGACATGACAGCTCAACGGTTGGAGCTTGGCGGATGGTACCACTTGGTCATGGGTTCGAACTCAGCTTGCAATTCTGATCTTTAATGGGTTCTGTGATCCTATAAAACCCTGCTCGCCTTCAAAAAAAATAAAAACCTCATCAATTTAAATATAATTTTAAAAAATCTGATAGCTATTGCTTCTAAACCTCTTCTTTAAATGGCACAGTGGCTGAACTGGGAGTGTCCCTTTGAAGCTTTAAAACTGAAGTTACTAAAACAAAGGCTACAGAATATAGTTTCAAGCTCTCTAATAGAAACAAACCATGCCTTCTTTTAACCATTTGAAAACTTGATTAAATGACGCCGGGCAGAATAAAAATTATTCTGCGGGCTAGTTCAACAAACAATTCACGAGGAATGCTACAAGAGATTCGCCAAAGAACACAAAGAAATAACTCTAATGTCAATTAAATTACTCAAATCAAAGGTATCTAAAATCAGCCCACAAGCCGAGCTTTATAGCTAAAACTCGTAATTATTAGAATTTTACAAAAATTAGCAAACCCCCAATAATCATGACAAAACAAAAGGAAAATTCTAAATGTCGAGGGAACCAGTGAGGGAGGGGGGTGACGTTGTTCACCCCCTCGATATGCATGCAAGCCCGTGTCTCGAGGCGCTTTCATGCATCTCGAGGGGGGTGAACGACTTCACCCCTCCCTCGCTGGTTCCCTCGACATTTAGACAAACCCAAAACAAAATACGTAATAAAATAAATAAACTGCTAAAAATCTAGCCCAAATTGGGTTTAGAATCACTTCCTAAACAATAATTGAAATATTATATAAATGTCTATTCCTAAAAGAAAATAATGCCTAATCCTAAAAGGAAATTAAAAGATTCTTAATTAAATTGAAAGATTACTCAAAGTTATTTAGTAAATAAAGCAAACTAGAAACCCTAAAAACCCTTCTTCGTCATTAAACTAACTTCTTTGATAAGAATAGACCACTCTAATTAAAAGTGACTGTAACTTGACACCATCACCCAGATAGTACAGATTTATAGATTGTGAGGCTTATTAAACTCTATAAATTCGATAGTACTAGTTTCAATTAAAAACTTAAAGTTCAAATAATGCATAATTTAGAAGAACTACTCTTTATATTGTCCAAGAGAACAGTCAACCACTTCGCCGGACGAACCAATAGCTAATTGGTTTGATTAGTTCAACCAAGTCCAATACAATCTTTTAAGAATAGGTTTTGTAAAACACAGATATAGAAATATGCTTATATATTAAAAATAAAATAAAGATTACAGAGGAGACTTACTTTTGAAAGATGTACAAGAGAAGGAAGAAGGTAAAGGATTACAACATTATGCTTAGGGATACAAATAGGATATGGGGTTCTAATTGCGTCTGAGTCTTTCAAAAATACCTCGTTCTTATTTATAGAGTAGAGAAGATAAGAAGGGAGAAGAGATAAGGCTTCTCCTTGCTGTCTTGAAGGATGAGTTGGAGCTTATCCATTGATTGAGTGGAGGAGAACTGTTGCTAATGCTTTGACTGTTCACCTTTTGACTGTCGGCAAGTACTATTGGGAGGACTGTCGGCAGGTACTGTTGGAGATGCTTGGACTGTAGCCTCATGTGGATGCTTTTGAAAAAAGAAAGATGTTGTCGGGATGTCGGAAGACTGTGGCCGAAAGCATTTTGAGCTGGCAGATGCTGCCTTTGATAATGGACGTGGGTCTATTAAAGATCTCAAGGATCGAAGATGTTGAAACAATCATCTTCATTGAGATCAATTGCTGGATCATCTTCTTCGTCTGAATAGATCTGGGACAAAGTTTCCATTAATTGAGCTTTGGTGCGTTTGGAGAGAATATGCTTCCTAATTTTCTGTTTAAGAAGCTTTGCACTTGAAGTTTCTGGAAGAGGACTAACTTGTAGCTGTGGTGTATGAGACACCTCTTTGTGGGAAAAGAAGGCAAGAACACCTTCTTTGGCGACTTTGGAGTGGTCGAATCGTTGCCACCATTTGACCTTGGTGCGACGACAAAACCATTGCGGTTTATTCTTTGAAAGACTTAGTGAGGAATCAAGATGGGAACAGATGTAATCCCAACACATGATCCAAGCTAAGTTGAATCTAATAAAGAACCAGGCAGATAAAACCTGTTCATTTACAGGAATGGGAGGCTGGTACTTTTCTTTAAAGACACTCCATCCTTCTTTAACTGTAGGAGGAAGAATGTCGGGAACAAGACCAAAGAAACTCCACCAAATGTGTTGAAACCAAAATGGGAGAGATTTCTGGTTGAATTTATTGCAAAGCATAAAGAACCAAGAGTGGCCACTATTTTGAGAATTGACTAAGAAAGCTCTTAACCACGCATTTTTGTAGTCAAGATAATTGTAAGTTTGAGGGATAAAGTTCTGAGAGAATCTCTTGTGATAGCGGGGTAATTGACCCCAATCTGCTTCTGTCAGAATTTTGAGGATCTGACACTTTGAGAAGGTAATTCGAGACTTCTGATCATCGTCATAATGATAGGTTATGATTACTGAATTAGTGTCAACCAAGATGAATTCATAGAATTCTCGGGTTTTTGAAGTATCTACTTCCTCAAATTGTTGGTCAGGGGAAAACAGATGTCGAGCAATGCTTTGAGGTTCTGAAATCAAAGGAGACAGACAAGGTTCAACTAAACAGATGTAGTCGAAATATGTCTTATTGATATATGGTAGGGGTGCCTGATTAGGCTTTGGAAAGCTGGTCATGGATGAACCAGATTCGGCTACTTGTCCTAAAGAGGAAAACTTTTGAGATAATTGAAGGGCATATGAAAGAGGGGCTGGAGACGGAGAAGCAGAAGGCTTCTTCTCATAGTTGGCTTTGGTTTGAGGCTTTCCAGGAAGAGCCTGCTTTGGGGATGAGTCTTGAGAAGAACTCATTGTTGAAGAAACTCTCGAGAGAATAAGTCTGCAAGAGAGTTATCTGCTCCTTTTATATATTTGATTTCGAAATCAAATGCAGAAATCAGGCCTTGCCATCTGGCGAAGATCTGTTTGGGAACAAGATTTAAAACATCTTTGGTTAAGATCTCTTTTGTTGATTGACAATCAACTTGAAAAAGAAATTTTTGATTTGTTAAATCATCTTGAAATTTCATAATGCATAAAACAATTGCTAAAACTTCTTTTTTGACAGTTGAATAATTACTCTGTGTGGTGTTCCAAATACCTGAATGGTATCGGACCAATTGGATTGTCAAAGAGTCGGGAAGACGTTGTTTCAGAATACCACCATACCCTAGGTTAGACGCATCTGTTTTGACAATCTTAAAAGCCTTGGGATCTGAGATTCCTAAACAAGGAAGATTTGTAACTTGGGATTTGACTTGACAGACTATTTGGGAATGGGCTTCAGTCCATGGGCTTGGGTTTTTCTTAAAACGACTATAAAGAGACTTAAGTAAAACTCGAAGGCCTTTATAAAAGTCTGCAACATAATTTAAGGATTCAAGGAATCTTTGTAATTGGGTTTTATCCCGGATTTCATCAGGAAATTTTGCTACAAATTCAATTGATCTGGAAATGGGAGTGACCATGCCATTGAAGATCTTATGACCTAAGAATCGGACATTTGTTTGAAATAAATTAATTTTAGTGGGAGATAAAACCAAACCATTTTTCTTAATGCACTGTTCAAACTGATAAAGGTGTTTCCAGTGGGCTGGAATTGATTCTGAGAAAACAAGTGTATCATCGATATACACGATTGTGAATTGAGAAAAAGGGGAGAGAATATCATTCATGATATTCTGAAACTCACTGGGAGCATTTTTGAGACCAAAGGGCATTACATTCCATTCGTAATGTCCAAAGGGAACATTAAAGGCAGTTTTGTATCTGTCTTTGGGATGGATTTGGATTTGCCAAAATCCAGATTTGAGATCGAACTTAGAAAAGACACAAGCATTGTGGAGTCTTTTAAGAAGATATCTTTGATGAGGAAGGTATCGTATCCACTGTAAAACTTGGTTAAGGGGTTTATAGTTGATAACTAACCTGGGCCTTCCTCGTTCAAGTTCAACAGCTTTTCTAACATAAAAGGCCGCACAACTCCAAGGTGACTTAGAATGACGGATAAGGTTTTTGTCCAACAGTTGTTGGATTTCTTGCTTACAGTATTCCATAAGTTCACTATTCATTTGAAAGGGCGGGCCTTTGTTGGAATTTTGTGTTCATCGAACCCTGGTTCATAGGGAAGGCAAACCATATGATGAGACCTGTGCCAGAAGGCATTAGGAAGGTTGGAACAAAGTTCCTTTTGGGTTTGTAATTTTGAATCATTAAGTTGACTGGCAACTCTTTTATATTCAATTTCTTGTTTTAAGAAATGTAATTGTTGATGTTTATGTGAAATAAAGTTTAGATATACCTTTTTGGTAACTTGATTAAGTTCATAAATTTCTAGTTTGAATAGGAATGGAAATTCAAGATGTGTGCCTAAATAGGAAGTTTTAATTCCATCTTTCAAAACTGTGAAGGGTGAGATTGAATTGATAAAAGGTGTTCCTAATATCATTTTTTGTTCCATATTTTTTTACAAGAAGAAAATGTTGTTTAATACAAATTTTATCTTTGCATATATGGACATTTGGAAGTTTGTGAAATATTTCAAAACGTGAGTTGTCTGTAGTATACAACTTTTGAGTTGTCTTTTTGAAATATTTAGAAGGAACAATTCCTTCTTTGATACAATTCATATCAGCTCCTGAATCGATCAGGGCAATGACTGATATGAGTGTTTCATTTTGAATAAACAAATCTATAGCAACATACCATTTTTGGACAGTTATTTGATGGGGTAAGATTTGTTTCTGATTGATATTATTTAAAAATTGAGAGTCATCCAATTCTCGAAAAGAAGAGGGTTCTCCAATGAATTCTTCTTTATCAGAGGATGGTATTGTTTGATTATGTTGGAGAGTTTGAATTTGAAGATTGATTAAAGATTGATTTTGTTTAAGGAGAGTAAGTTCCTTTTTTATTGTATTGACTTCAAGTTGAAGGTCAGAAAGGCTGACAGGGGAAGATGAAAAAATAGATTGTTTAAACCGATCTATAATATCCTTGTGATTATAGAAGGGAGTAATAACTTCAGGTAATGCTCGAGGCTGTGTTAATGACGTCTTAATATGTTGAAGGTATTCAGTTTTAAGACTTGGATCATCAATTTTATCTACAAAGTCTAACAATATTTGGGATTGTTTAGAGTTAGATAACATATTGATGGTTTTGGATTGATGACAAAGGCAAGCTCCTGGTGCACATGTCTCTGAGTGATCTGATATATCTGAATTAGATGATTGATTTAGATTCCATAACTGAATATCTTCATCAGAAGATTCAACATCAGAATCTAAGAGGGCATTGAGAAACATTTGTTTAATGTTCTAGGGCTTCAAGGGCCTGGACCTTTTGGATTGTGTTACAGTTTTTTGCATAATGGCCTGGTTTTCCACAATTAAAGCAAACAGGCTTTGATGTGGGCTTAAAATGTTTGTTGTATTTGTATGCTGGTTTGGGCTTATGTGTCCCATGTCTTTTGGGCTTACTATAGTATTTATCCAAATCTTTGGATGGTTTAGGACCATAAGGCCTTTTGGACTTGAATTGTCTAGCAGGATGAGACTTGTATTGTTGTTTGGAAGATTTCTGAGCTAAGGCAAGAGCCCGATAATCTTCAAAGTCATATTGTTGGCAGAAATCACATAATTCCTTAGGTCCAGTAATGTGTTGTTTCTTAAGTTGTCTTCTTAATCTAAGATCATTGCAAATGTTAAGGGCACATTTGTTGATAAAGGAGATTAAATCTCCGAAGGTTAACTGATCATATGGGATATCTCCTTGGGATTTGTCTTGGAGTTTTCCTCAAACAGTTTCTGCGAAAATCTCAGGGAGTCCTGATAAGAACTTTCTTTTCTAAAATGGATTAGATGCATCAGGTTGATGCATAACCTTTTTCATAAAAATATCCTTATGCCATCTAAAATGGCTAAGAGTTGGACATTTATGGACCATGACGAGGTCTTTTGGTTTGCCTTGGAATTCACTGGGATTTCCAATGAAATGTTTGAGAATTGAACATATTAAGGTTGGAACACAATCAGGAATAAACTGACCGTTGTCAATTTTCATTGCTAAACCATCTGGTCCTATTTTTACGGCTTGCATAATTTCTCTTTTTTCTGACAAGGATAGATAGTTATCCCACCATCCTTTGATAAGGCCTGAAAACCCAGCTATGATGACAGTAGCAATGGTAAAATCATCATTATTTTCAGCACGATGGGTGGAAGCCATCATAACAATTTCTTGAGTTAGTTCTAAAATTATTTCTTCAGAAAGACCATCAATATTCCAAATATATAAGTCTTTAGAGGAAAAAGAACCAAAGGTTTGAAGTTGGCGTTCTTCATACTGCATGTCTGGCAGTGAAGGTCTTGGATAAAAATTTCGTGTTGTAGGTAGCCATTGGATTATGCCATTTTGGTGGTTTTTGTGCTTGCTTTGCATATCGTATTGGATTCGCTTGATAAGGGATAAAATTTAATCTTTCCAATTCTGTCATTGGCTCAAATTCTTCACTAATATCAGAATCCAAAACTGAAAAGTTAGGATTTGATAAAGTATTAATTTTGAGCCTTGAATCCATTTTTAATGCTTCAAGTTTAGCATCAATTTCTTTGAGTAATTGACTAGAGGAAGTAAATGTATGTTGAGCAATGGGTACAGGAGGTTGGAAGAAAACATTCTTCGCTTTAACTTCTTGTGTCTGTCTTACTTCATTAGTTTCTTTACTCTGTTTATCAGCTAATTGTTTCTTTTTTAATTCATCTGTGACAAACTGATCTTGAACTAATTTTTCTCCTAATTCTGAGAGCAGAATGTTAGTGTAATTATTCTGTTGAATAATTTTACTAACTCCATGGCTTTCATTCCCATGGGTTTGGAATGGAGAAGCTTGGTAATTCTGGTCTGAAACAGAGAATTTTAAATCAGTTAGAGGGGGTAAGATTGCATTGAATTTTTTGTCATCAGGTGATTTCCAGGTTTGGGTGATACATTCAAAACATGAATATTGGGAAGATGAACATTAAAATACCAATCTAAGAATGGTAAGTTCTCTTTCAATGCTTCACAACATTCATAGAACTTTTTACTAAGTTCAAGTCGTTCAGGGGCAGTTGTCTGAGCTTGAAATTTTGTTCTTCTTTTAGTGTTCTGTGAAGACATAAAATCTTTCTTTATGCGTTCTTTGTCTAATTTGAAAGATTTGGTTAGACAATGGACTTGTGGTAGAATATTCATTTCTGATTGGGTTGGAGATTGATTTTCTTCTGCAATTTCAGAAGTTTGATCTGGAGGATTGTAAATTGGTTGAGGAATTTGTGGATAATTAGGATTGGTCCTGATATTGGCTAAATTGAGATGAAGAAGAGCTTTTGGAATAGGAGCTCTTGGAAGTTGAGTAGGAGCAGTTATGAATGATGATTTAGATCTACATCCTGATTGGAATTTAGATGGGTCAAGATTAGTAATACGTAGATCACTAAACCTTAATTCAACTGTCCCATCTGGGCGAGTATAAATATTGTCTATTTGACTGGGTGGAAAACTCTTAGGAACAGATGCTCCTTCGATGATCCAAGATTCTGGAAGGGTGACCTGATTCCAATGGATTGCATGTTCTTGGAACAATAACATTAGTTTTTTGGTCATTGATTTCAAAAAGGATTGTTTGTCCTTTTTCATCTGTATGAAGGGCTTTTGGGCAAAGCTGAGTCTTCATTGCTTTATAAGTGATCTTACAGATGAGTGCAAGGGGTTCAGAACCTTCAGCCATGTCAAAGCCGTTGGTCTGAATATTGAGAGTCAGTGTATCTAGGATATGTGGATCCCAAAGGGGAAACAGTTAAAATAAACTGGACCTGTTGATAATGAGGACTCTACAATTCTAAGCAGAGAATCACCAAACTTGTTATGTCTACAGTCGCGAAGAGCAACTAAGGCACAAGTATCTAGACCTAACCTGGTTAAAGGTTTAAGGGCTATTTGAATTAATCCCAAATGGATATATTTGTATTTTTCTTTGATTAAGGAATTAATTGTTTGAAATGAAAGTAATTGTTTTGAATCTAAAGATTTATTGATCGGTATTGTTTGTTCAACAATACTAATTAGATCTTCAGTTTTGGGAGAAAAGATTGATTGGGATATTTTGTAAATTTCTTTTTGGGTATGACCGGTATGGACCAATTTTGCAAATCTTATTCGACTTCTAGAATTCTTCATTCCATTCTATTTTGTAAATTTGGGTTATTTGACCTAAAGCTCGAAGCTCTGGAAAGCCTTGAAAACAAAGACATTTTTCAAATTCTTTTGGGATGATGGAGGAACACTGTGCCTGAAACACCTACAGCTGGAACACCTAAGTGGGACCACCTACGCACATCATGGCGACTTATACAAACCAGAGGCTCTACGGCTGACCAACATCGTAACGGCTTACCAACGCAATCAACGGTTTACCAATGACACACAGGACTCACTACCATTCCCCGGGGAAAAAGAAAAGATGGCTCTGATTAAAAACTCTAACCTAATTCAACTCGATTCAACCCACCTGAAGGAGTTTTCTATAAATTTGTTGAGTAAAAATTTGCCTAGAAAGTAAATTAGCCCCAAAACAAATTAAAAAATACATTAAATATTTAAATTGAATTATTTTTCGATTTCACACAAGTTAAAAATCACAGAACGTAGCCTTCACCATGCATTGCACACATCGTATTGAAGTACTTAATTAGATCAAAATAACTGTTGTACATAGTAACAGAGGCACCCATAAACAACATATATAAATAGCCTCTTCTCCCTACCATTTGAACATCACCACCTATCACTCCATTCCCATCTACAAGCCAGAAATGGCAGCATTCTACCACCTGCAAATCCTTCTCTTAACTTCAATAATTCTCCCTTTCTTTTCTTTGGCAACTGCTGCATTGAGTGCATTCACAGTGACTGCATATCGGGATACTTATACTACTACTGAACGAAGTAAATTCTGTATATTTTATCTGGATTGCGGCAAACCATTCTCCTCTCATTATCCAACATAATCTTCAACGTGGCAGTTATTAACTTGATCACTCTTCTACTTGTGTTCCAGTACATGTAGGTACATCATGTGATTATAGATGCTATGCAATGGAGGCAACACGTCCTCACAGTCAAGAGCTCAAACCTTCCCCCTATATTATAGATCCTAAGCATTTGGGCACTTTTCAAAAAGGAACATTAAGTTTTGAGACCATTAGGAAAGTCTTGAAAGGCCTCTGACCTTGGTTTTACCTGACCAACAGTACTAGTCCTGACAGCTGACTTGTTCCGATCGAGAAAGCTCCTCACCGTGATCGTAATGTTAAGAATATGATGACTGAGGATTTATAGAGGCAAGTTGCAGAGTTTACCCGGCGTCTAACGGTGCAGAATTTCGATAATCGTAAGATGGAAGATCACGATTCTTATTCCAGTTTCGAAAATTCGTATCACAATCATGCTCAATTAAAGGAGCATGGAGAGCAAGTGTATAACGATGAGGAGCTTGGAAAGCCTGTGTATGAGAATGAGGAGCTTTAGAAAAATGTGGTAGACGAAATTGAAAAGTTTTGAGAGCCTATGTATGACACTGATGAAGAATTGGATATTGTTGTTGCAGATGGTTTGCAGAATAGGGATGTTGGAGTTGTTATTGAAGACAGTGGAGTGCACGAAGAAATTGATAGGGAGGAGGTGATCTTCCACATCGCTAATCCTGGATTCTGCTACAAGTATCAACTAGTGCTACCCATGACCCCATTATCTCCCACCTTCCCCTTTTTTCGTATCTCTCTTCACCTCGCCATCGTCCAGCATCCACACCACCGAGCAACAGAGACGGTTGCCACCACCTCCTCCTTCCTCTTTTCCTCTCTCTCAGCCACCACGCTCGCGACAAAGCCCCATCACCATCTCTTCATTCCCTCCATCTCGTTGCAACCATATCTCCCTGTTCCCTCCTCTCTCTAGTCCATTTTTCTCTCTCCTGTTTCTATCACAGGACAAAGAAACAACAGAGAGGATAAACATGAGCTCCTCCCTAGTTTCTCTCTTTGATCCCTTTTTTTCTCACCCTTCCTTCATCTATCTCTCTTGTTTGTAGGTTTCGGAGCCGGTTGGAGGAAGAATACCCTCGCGAGGAGCCAAAAAACAGGCGGCATAGAGCAAATCTCGCTGGAGACGAAGGTGTAGAGAATCTGGCCGGAGAAAATGATTTTTCAAATCGATTTGGCTATTCGCATCCCAATCCATTACGCTGAGCCACCACAATCCACCAACAGTCTTTTCTCCAGATTCGTGTCCGTGCAAAGATGAATTTCACCTACACTAGTGTTGTGATGTCATCCACCCTGATTTTCTAGCCCCTACAGACGTGAATTCAGATTTACCAGCAGAGGTGCAGTAGCTAGCAGAGTTTTCTAACCTGATAGCAGAGGATCTTCCTTCTGGACTGCGCCAGAGGATTCAGATGACAAAGTTGTGAACTCGAGGACGAGTTCTTTCAAACTCGGGGTGACTGATGCAAGAGGGTTTCTTGGGTTCTTAATTTGGGTTCGTACAGTTCATAATTTGGGTTTCTATGGTTCCTAATTTGCTCTCAAATTTATTTACTAAATAACTTTGAGTAATCTTTCAATTTAATTAAAAATATTTTAGTTTCTTTTTAGGATTAGGCATTATTTTCTTTTAGGCATAGATTGTTTGTTAATTTTAGTAGTTTTTTGCCTTTATAGTAATATTTCAATTATAGTTTAGGAAGTGATTTTGAACCCGATGTGGGCCAGATTTTTGGCAGTTTATTTTTTTTATTACGTATTTTGTTTTAGCATGATTATTGGGGTGTTTCCATTTTGGGTAAAATTCCAATATTGATGAGTTTTAACTATAAATCCCAACTTTTGGGCTTATTTTAGGGAGATCTTTTATTTGAGTATTTTGATTAAACATTAGAGTTATTTTCTCTGTGTTTTTTGGGTAATCTTCTTGCGTTCTTCCCCGTCAATTATCTGTCGCTATTAACCTGCAGAATAATCGCTATTCTTCCCGGCGTTAGTTGGTATCAGAGCTTATGCATCTTCTTAGGGTGAGATTTCATTAGTTTTTATGGCTGGTGGTCGTGGTCGTAGCGGGCATGTTCCGATCGAGGAAGCTCCTAACTGTGATTGTAACGTTAAGAATATGATGATTGAGAATTTACAGAGGCAAGTTGCAGAGTTAACCAGGCGTCTAACGGCGCAGAATTTCGATAATCGTAAGATGAAAGATCACGATTCTGATTCCAGTTTTTGAAAACCTGTATCACAATCATGCTCGATTATGGGAGCATGGAGAGCATGTGTATGATCATGAGGAGCTTAGAGAGCCTGTGTATGACAATGAGGAGCTGGATGTAGATGTGGTAGACAAAACTGAAAAGTTTAAAGAGCATGTGTTTGACACTGATGAAGAATTGGATATTGTCGATGCAGATGGTTTGCAGAATGGGGATGTTGGAGTAGTTATTGAATACGGTGAAGTGCACGATGAAATTGATAGAAAGGAATCGATCTTCCACATCGCTAATCCTGGATTTTTCTACGAGTATCAACTAGTGTAACCCACGACCCCTGTTTCTCTCACTTTCCCATGTTTTCATATTTTTCTTCACCTCGCCATCGTCCAGCATCCACACCACCGAACAACAGAGACGGTCGCCACCACCTCCTTCTTCTTGTTTCCCTCTCTCTCGGCCACCGCCTCTGTTCCACCTCGAGACAAAGCCGCCACCACCCTGTTCCATGCTCGCGACAGAGCCCCATCACCATCTCTTCGTTCCCTCTCTCTCGTTGCAACCATATCTCCCTGTTCCCTCCTCTCTAGCGTCCAACTTTCTCTCTCCCATTCCTGTCACATGACAAAGACGCAACAGAGAGGAGCAACATGAGCTCCTCCCTAGTTTCTCTCTTTGTTCCTTTTTTTCTAACCCTTCCTTCATCTCTCTCTCTTGCTTGCCGATTTCCGAGCCAGTCGGAGAAAGAATACGCACGCGAGAAGCGAAGAACTAGGCAGCGCAGAGCAAATCTTGCTGGAGATGAAAGTGCCGAGAATCTGGCGGGATAATAGTGCTTTTCAAATCAATTTCTCTATTCGCACCCCAGTCCACTACTCTGAGCCACCACAGTCCACCAGAAGTTTTTTCTTGAGATTTGTGTATGTGCAGAGATGAATTCCACCTACACCAGTGTTGTGACGTCATCCAACCCTAATTTTCTAGCCCCTGCAGATGTGAATTCAAATTTACCAGCAGAGGTACAGCAGCTAGCAGAGTTTTCTGACCTAATACCAGAAGATCTTCTTCATGGACTGCCGCCGGAGGATTCCCATGACACTATTGTGAACTAGAGGACGAGTTCTTTCCAACCCAGGGAGACTGATGCATGAGGGTTTTTAGGTTTCTTAATTTGGGTTCCTAGAGTTCATAATTTGGGTTTCTATGGTTCCTAATTTACTATCAAAGTTATTTACTAAATAACTTTGAGTAATCTTTCAATTTAATTAGGAATCTTTTAGTTTCATTTTATGATTAGGCATTATTTTCTTTTAGAAATAGAATGTTTGTTAATTTTAGTAGTTTTTTTCCCTTTATAGTAATATTTCAATTATAGTTTAGGAAGTGATTCTGAACCCGATTTGGGCCAGATTTTTGGCAGATTATTTCTTTATTACGTATTTCGTTTTAGCATGATTATTTGGGTGTTGTCTTTTTTGGTAAAATTCCAATATTTATTAGTTTTAGCTATAATGCCAGGCTTGTGGGCTTATTTTAGGGAGACCTTTTATTTGAGTAATTTGATTAAATATTAGAGTTATTTTCTTTGGGTTTTTTGGGTAATCTTCTTGTGTTCTTCCCTGTGAATTATCTGTTGCTATTAGCCTGCAGAATAATCGTTATTCTGCCCTACGTCAGTTGGTAACAGAGCTTCAACATCTTCTTGGGGTGAAATTTCATCAGTTTCTATGGCTGGTGGTCGTGGTCGTGGTCGTAGCGGGCAGGTTCCGATAGAGAAAGCCCCTCACCGTGATCTTAACGTTAAGAGTATGATGATGGAGGATTTAAAGAGGCAAGTTGTAGAGGTAACCCGGCGTCTAACGGCGCGGAATTTCGGTAATCGTAAGATGGAAGATCACGATTCTGATTCAAGTTTTGAAAATCCGTATCACAATCATGCTCGATTATGGGAGCATGGAGAGCATGTGTATGACGATAAGGAGCTTAGAGAGCCTGTGTATGACAATGAGGAGCTTAGAGAGCCTGTGTATGACAATGAGGAGCTTGAGGAAGATGTGGTAGACGAAACTGAAAAGTTTGGAGAGACTGTGTATGACATTGATGAAGAATTGGATATTGTTGATGTAGATGGTTTGCCGAATGGGGATGTTGGAGTTGTTATTGAAGACGGTGAAGTGCACAAAAAAATTGATAGGGAGGAGGCAATCTTCCACATTGCTAATCCTGGATTCTGCTACGAGTATCAACTAGTGCAACCCACAACCCCGTCTTTCTCTCACCTTTTCCTGTTTTCGTATCTCTCTTCACCTCGCCATCGTCCAGCATCCACACCACCTCGCAACAGAGATGGTCACCATCACCTCTTCCTTCCTGTTTCCCTCTCTCTTGGCCACCGCATCTGTTCCACCTCGCAAAAGAGCCGCCACCACCCTATTCCACGCTCGCGACAGAGTCCCATCACCATCTCTTCGTTCCCTCTCTCTCATTGCAACCATATCTCCTTGTTCCCTCCTCTCTCTGGTCCATTTTTCTCTCTCCCGTTCCTTACACAAGATATAGACACAACAGAGAGGAGCAACATGAGCACCTCCCTAGTTTCTCTCTTTGTTCCCTTTTTTCTCATCCACCCTTCATCTTTCTCTTGCTTGCCAGTCGGAGAAAGAATACGCACACGAGAAGCGAAGAACCAGGCAGCGCACACCAAATCTTGCTGGGGACGAAGGTGCAGAGAATCTAGTGGGATAAAACGGTATTTCAAATTTATTTGGCTATTCACACCCCCATCCATTACTCAGAGCCACCAGAGTTCACCAGCAATATTTTCTCGAGATTCATGTCCGTGCAGAAATGAATTCCACCTACACCAGTGCTGTGATGTCATCCACCCTGATTTTCTAGCCCCTGCAGATGTGAATTCAGATTTACCAGCAGAGGTGCAGCAGCTAGTAGAGTTTTCTGACCTGATTCCAGAAGATCTTCCTTTTGGACTGCAGCCCGAGGATTCCGATGACACTGTTGTGAACTCGAGGACGAGTTCTTTCCAACCTAGGGTGACTGATGCATGAGGGTTTCTAGGGTTCTTAATTTGGGTTCCTAAAGTTCATAATTTCGGTTTCTATGGTTCCTAATTTGCTCTCAAAGTTATTTACTAAATAACTTTGAGTAATTTTTTAATTTAATTAGGAATCTTTTAGTTTTCTTTTAGGATTAGGCATTATTTTTTTAGGAATAGACTGTATGTTAATTTTAGTAGTTTTTTCCCTTTATATTAGTATTTCAATTATAGTTTAGGAATTGATTCTGAACCCGATGTGGGCCAGATTTTTGGCAAATTATTTTTTTATTACGTATTTCGTTTTAACATGATTATTGGGGTGTTGTCATTTTTGGTAAAATTCCAATATTGATGAGTTTTAACTATAAATCTCGACTTTTGGGCTTATTTTAGGGAGATCTTTTATTTGAGTAATTTGATTAAACATTAAAGTTATTTTCTCTGTGTTTTTTGGGTAATCTTCTTGTGTTCTTCCCTGTCAATTATCTGTTGCTATTAGCCTGCAGAATAATCGCTATTCTTCCCGGCGTTAGTTGGTATCAGAGCTTCTGCATCTTCTTAGGGTGAGATTTCATTAGTTTTATGGCTGTGATCGTGGTCGTAGCGGGCAGGTTTCGATCGAGGTAGCCCTTCACCATGATCATAATGTTAATAATATGATGATTGAGGATTTACAGATGCAAGTGGCAGAGTTAACCCAGCGTCTAACGGCGCAGAATTTCGGTAATCGTAAGTTGGAAGATCACGATTCTTATTCCAATTTCGAAAACCCGTATCACAATCATGCTCGATTATGGGAGCATGTGTATGACGATGAGGAGCTTGTAGAGCCTGTGTATGACAATGAGGAGCTTGAGGAAGATGTTGAAGATGAAACTGAAAAGTTTGGAGAGCCTGTGTATGACACTGATGAAGAATTGGATATTGTTGATGTTGATGGTTTGCAGAATGAGAATGTTGGAGTTGTTATTGAAGACGGTGAAGTGCACGAAGAAATTGATAGAGAGGAGGCGATCTTCCACATCGCTAATCCTGGATTCTGCTACGAGTATCAACTAGTGCTACCCACGACCTCATTTTCTCTCACCTTCCCCTGTTTTCGTATCTCTCTTCACCTCGCCATCGTCCAACATCCACACCACCGAGTAACAGAGACGGTCGCCACCACCTCCTATTTCCCATTTCCCTCTCTCTCGGCCACCACCTCTATTCCACCTCGCGACAGAGCTGCCACCACCATGTTCCACGCTCGCAACAGAGCCCCATCACCATTTCTTCGTTCCTTCTCTCGTTGCAACCATATCTCCCTGTTCCCTCCTATCTCTCGTCCATTTTTGTCTCTCCCGTTCCTGTCACAGGATAGAGACGCAACAGAGAGGAGCAACATGTGCTCCTCCCTAGTTTCTTTATTTTTTCCCTTTTTTTTCACCCTTCCTTCATCTCTCTATCTTGTTTAAAGGTTTCGGAGCCAGTTGGAAAAAGAATACTCTCGCGAGGAGTGAAGAACCAGGCGGCGCAGAGCGAATCTCGTTGGAGACGAAGGTGGTGAGAATTCGGTGCGAGAAAACGGTTTTTTCAAATTGATTTGGCTATTCGCACCCCATTCCATTACTCTGAGCCACCACTGTCCACCAGCAGTCTTTTCTCGAGATTCATGTTCGTGCAGAGATGAATTCCACCTAC
Organism: Berberis thunbergii; assembly: GCA_003290165.1. NCBI lineage: Eukaryota > Viridiplantae > Streptophyta > Magnoliopsida > Ranunculales > Berberidaceae > Berberis > Berberis thunbergii. The sequence goes on along the minus strand of QNQO01001348.1, from coordinate 87,579 downwards.
ACCAGTGCTATGATGTCATCCACCCTAATTTTCTAGCCCCTGCAGACGTGAATTTAGATTTACAAGCAGAGGTGCAGCAACGAGCAAAGTTTTCTGACCTGATACCAGAAGATCTTCCTCCTGGACTGCCACGGAGGATTCCGATGACACTGTTGTGGACTTGAGGACTAGTTTTTTCCAACCCGGGGTGACTGATGTAGAATGGTTTCTAGGGTTCTTAATTTGAGTCCGTAGAGTTCATAATTTGGATTTCTATAGTTCTAATTTGCTCTCAAAGTTATTTACTAAATAAGTTTGAGTAATATTTCAATTTAATTAGGAATCTTTTAGTTTCCTTTTAGGATTAGGCATTATTTTCTTTTAGGAATAGATTGCTTGTTAATTTTAGTAGTTTTTTTTTCTCTTTATAGTAATATTTCAATTATAGTTTTGGAAGTGATTTTGAACCCGATTTGGGTCAGATTCTTGGCAGATTATTTCTTTTATTACGTATTTCGTTTTAGCATGATTATTGGCGTGTTGCCATTTTTGGTAAAATTCCAATATTGATGAGTTTTAGCTATAAAGCCCAGCTTGTGGGCTGATTTTAGGGAGACCTTTGATTTGATTAATTTGATTAAACATTAGAGTTATTTTCTCTGTATTTTTGGGTAATCTTCTTGTGTTTTTCTCTGTCAATTATCTGTTGCTATTAGCTTGCAGAATAATCGCTATTCTGCCCGGCGTCACTTACTTTAATCAGAAGCGAAACTTTTGATCAGAACTAAAATCAAACACTCCAAACAAGGTGGTCAACTTCTTATTAAGACTTCTGATTCCATTCACAAGCAAAAACAAACACCCTCTAAGTGTGTACCTAGACCCGATCACAACTTGCATAGTGAAACTTGGACTTGGACTTGGAACTTGAACCGGGTCAGGATGAAAGTCACAAGTCAAATTTTCTGTGTGTTTATAATGATTTTTCAAGTCATAACACATGCATCTTTAAAATAAAAAAAAATAAAAAAAAATTTAAAAAAAAGCAATTTCTAAAAAAAGTCTCCTTTCAATTACTTCAGCCATTTTCTAAGACTCTAGTCACATGGTTTATTACCTCGGAATAAAAAATAAAATAGCTTAAATTATAAATATACATCCCTACCACTATCACAAAAACAACCAAAAGTTTGAATATTTAAACAATCCGGGCATATGTCCATGTGGGATATGAATTAATCAACAAATGAGACAAAACATGGAGCTATTTTAAATAATCTTGTTCTCTACAACATTTCATAAGTGTCATTGATACCTTGGGACTTGAGAGTGATCACAAGTGTCTTTCAGCATGATTGAGTCACACAGAGGAGACTTCCATGGGAATGCATAATTGTACTAATGTTGGAAAGTTGGGTTGAGAATATGTGAAGAGTTTGACTTTTGAGGCACCTACGATATGTGTTTTTTAAAGTGATATTTGTACCTCACTTAAGAATGAATTTGCTACTAAGTTTTGGACTAATAATTTTCAAGATAAAACAAAGATTGAAATCATATTTTAACAATAACTAAAACTTCCTTAGAATTTGTAGAAAGAAACTGTATGAATTGAGAGAGAAGAAGATATGTAATCAAGGATGATATTCAAATGGCTTTGGGACAAATCATTGTGGGTTTATATAGAAGTTGAATAAACATGCATTTTCAAATGAATAGATGCATTTTTCATATTCAAATGAATAGATGAATCCAATTCATTGAAAGTATGCAATTTTTCTCAAATAACCAACCAATTTTCCCATCTCCTTTGTATGTATACCTAGTTTTATACACATACATATATTTTGAAATTTATAACATTCCTTCCCAATTATTTCAAAATGTATAAACTGGAGCTATAGTAAATCAAACACTCTCATATTACATACCAACAATTCTCATGTAGATTGTAATATGTAATTAATATAATCATCAATACAAGAAGGAATATGTTGATTTTAACCTTCAATTAGTATATATACCTCAAAGTTTTGACGAAAATAATAATTGTTTTTCCATACCTTAAACTCTCTACCCTGGTGACAAAACCAGAAATATTATACACGTGATAAATATTCAAAGTTTCATTGGACAAAGTTTTCTAACAAATTAGCAATACTAAGGCCATGTGCTTCATCCTGGTTTCATAAACATTTACAAGAGAACTACCCTAAAATCTCTTGTTAAAAGTGGCACCACTTTTGATGTTTATATAGGTGAGGTTACCTGCATGTGTCTTTGCTACGGAAGACGCTAGATTTTGTCGGACCTCGTTACAAGTTTAAAAAATTATCCTCTCTACATAGCAATATGCAGTTAGTATCTTGGAGTAGGCTATATATAATAATAAGGAAGATTATTTTCAAACTACTTATCATTAACTTGTTATTTTAACTTGAGTAATTCTAAATGTCGAGGAATGGGGCGAGGAAATGGGCGAGGGAGGGTAGGGCGCACGTGCAGGAGGTGACGTGGCAAAAAAAAAGGGAGGGAAATCGAAAATTTGGGGGAGAATGAGGGAATTGAGAGCTTTCTCCCCATTTTCAATCGACAGAGAGCTCTCCACCCCATTTTCTCCCTCTCCCTCTCCCCAAATCCATCTCCACAGACTCTCCCCAAATCCATCTCCACAGAGAAGAGAAGAGAAGTCGACGCTCTCCCTCTCCCCAAACCACACTCGACAAGGAAGATACGACCGTCGGTCCATCGCCACCCTCTCCGAAGAACGAGAAGAGAAGAACCTCCATCGCCATCGTCGTCCCCATTCGAAGAAAAGCTCTCCCTATCAGAAAAACTCAACCGAAGGTAAGTTTCTCCCTCATTTATGGGTGAGTTTTTATAGGGGGTTTCTAGATCTAGGGTTTCTACTAGATCTAGGGTTGAGAATTGGAGTTTTCAACAAAAAAAATAAAAATTTGTCTCGTTTCTGTTTTTAATTACCGCATGAGAGAATCTTGAGGATTATTTATTTACTGTGATTGAATCCATTTGTTTTTAGAGTAACCCTTTGAGACTTCCTCTAGGGTTAGGTTGTCACAGCTCAGTTTTTTACCATTTTCATGTAAAGTAGAAAAGCAATAATGCATTCTGTTTTTTAAAAGGGTTTATTTTGAGGGTGGAGTTACTTAAGATTGCAACCTATTCATTGATATACATGGACTTTTGTTTGCATACTTGCTACTCTAAAAAATGATGTTCAATTGAGGTGGAGGATCATACAGTATTAGTAATAAGATGGGAAAAAGAATAATTATTAATGTAGTAAAGGTGGTTGTAGTGCAAAGTGCAAAGGATGGTGTGAGTGAGTTTCCATGTGCCTACAACATATCTTTGGTGTATAAATCCATCTTGTTTGAGTTGGTTTTCAATCCATTATTCTTTGTTGGGTATAGGACTTTTACTTGAGGAGAGCCGATGTAAGTTCATTTTCTTGTGGAATTTTTTGTTTCCAGTAATTTTCATCTTATATCGTTGTGTGCCTTTGTTGCATTGTAGCAAGTTTGTCTTTCTTGAGAATTATGTATTGTTATTCTAATGGATGTCTGTTTGATGATATGTGAAATACTGAAACATATTTTCTTTGATTATTCAATACCCCTTTGATGGAATTCGAAGTTTTATCTCTACTGTGACTTTGTATGTCGCCAATTTGATGCCACTCCTCAACCTCCCTTTTCCCCACTTCCTTATTTTCCTGTCTGTAAATAAACAGATCTTAACAAACAGGTTTTCACTCCTGATTTTTTTGTTAGGAAATCACTTAATAGAAGCCTCAAGCTTGCTTGAATTAAATTTGTCTACTTCTAGGAAGAAATCTTACAATGTAAGTAAACTTTTCAGGATGATTAGGCTGAACTGAGAAAAAAATGGAATAGATTGTGCCACAGTTTGCACCATTCAAGTTCTAACCAAATGCGATGGAGTCCTCAGTTTTTCAAAAACCAGAGCTTAAGCAGCAAGAGCTACAACTCATGGTGGCCTATTGGATCACAATGCAATCAGAACAACAGATATCCAGACTCAAGTTCAATCTCTTTTGCAGACCCCACACTGAAGACAAACCATACCTCTGACTCAGCAATTCAACTTGGAAGCCAACAGCCTCGTTTGGTAGAATTTGGATTGGGTAATGGAACTCAAAAGAACAATGTACAAGAGTTGAGCTTGGGTTGCCTTAAAAACACAAAAAATACGGATGAAAAGATCACTCTTGCACTTGGTACTTCTGTTAAGTATTCTGCATTGTGAATCCAGTCTGTTACAAATGGTTGCAGCTGCTTTGTTAGGTATTCTGTTGGACAAATATTCTCTATTATTTGCATTGTGCAAATGGTTGTAAGAAGCAGTCCCAGTTTTGATTGTAAACATTTTGTACATTTGAGCAATCTCTGTTATTTGCTCTGTTATTTTCTCTGTTATTGATTGTAAACATTTTGTACATTTGCAAAAACAAGTCAGTTCATATCAGTGGTTGTATTCTTTGCAAGTCTGCTATTTCCTTTGCATTTGCAGTCCCAGTTTTGGATTGAACTCTGTAAGAAACAAGTCTGTTATTTTCTTTGCATTTCTCTCTGTTTTGCATTTCTTTGCATTTGCAGTCACAATTTTGGCTTAATAGTTGTTGCAGAATGCAAATGCAAGTGTTGTTAGTGGCTTAATAGTTGTTGCAGAATGCAAGTGCTGTTAGTTTTACTGTCTTCTGCTGGTTGTCATATAGATCCTACCACGAGGCCAATGTCTTGTATTGCCATGTATTTTCCATTCGAGCTCGGGATGGAGATTACCCGTCTAACTTGTGCACACTACTATCACCATCGGTGCATTATTAGGTATATAAAGTCATTTGTTAATATGATATACAATTCTTTTCTAGATATGTTACTGTTTAGTGTTTCTTCAGTTCTTGTTTTGAATTATAAGATCGAGTTTGTAGATATTATGGTAATATAATTCACATCAAAGCTATTGCATTCCAATTTCCAACAAGCTCTCTAAACTTTCTGCCAATTACTCATTAACTCTGCTCCGGAGCTTCTAATCTTTTCAAAAGTTCAACCAATCAACATAAAATGGCCACAGACAGTACTAATTATATTCAGAAATAAAACTCGTTTGTACATACAGAACCCAACACAGATTGACTTTACTGTGTTCAAGCATACCAACAACATTTCTTCAATCCTTACATTGACCAAGTCACAGTGAAACAATGAAAATATAAGAGAGCAACTGCACATTAACAAAAGCAAGAAATGAGATCGAGCTATTAGGAACTAATAGTCAGAAGGACGCAGAGATCAGTGTTGTGAGAAAATGCTTCCTTCAGATAACTCGTAACATATGTCATCAACAAGAAAGTCAACTTCAACTTCTGAAGATCATCGACACATACAAATGTTCCATTCCCTTTTTTTAAGACTAAAGCTAAGTATACATGGATTGTGATATGAAAAGGTTTTCATGGACTGAAGAGCTTCCTGAGTGGTCAGGTCCATCCTTACGATCCTTTCCTGCACCCGTTAGAGCAAGGAACCTTTTAAATCTCGTTGTATAAGAATCCTTCCAAGTGCAGCAGTTCGTGTCAGCACATCCTCTCGGGAGCCAATTGCTCCAACTGAAGCTTGGTTCGACACTACAGCACGGGTAGGCGGGGCATTGGGGGATGCTGGCACGACTAATGGTGCTGCCAGAGAAGGTTGCATGACCACTGCTGGCGCATGCTTGTTGAATCATCAAGTATATTTTGGTGTTCTGTTTTCTTCAGGCCCTGTACATACTTCAAATGTAGTAACGTATTGTCTAGTGATAGTACTCTATAACATGAAAAAGTATATGAGTATACTATTTCTCAATATCAAGGTTCCATAAGAGGTGGTTGATTCATATTAACCAATTCCTACTGTTACATTAGAATTGCATATTAACCAATTGACTAGAGAAACAAAATCTTTTTGATTTCAAGGTTTCGAGTTCAATTAATCAAATGACAAGATGATAAGAAACTTACAGCCAATCTAAACTTGTAAGACCTTAAAATTGTAATAGGATTTACAGTCACTGAAAATCAACCACAATTCTTTTCTTGTTCAAGCTTCTCTTCTCGTTCGACCAACCTGAACTACAATAACAAGATACAAACCAAAAGAAAATTATCTTAATCCCTCAAACAAAATCCTTAATCCCTCAAACAAAATCCTAAATCAAATAGTTTTAACTCCATTAACTGAATATCGGTTGAACCCCCAAATCAATCAACACCATAAACCTGATCACAAAATCCGAAAGAGAATCAGGAGTGAAAACCTGTTTGTTAAGATCTGTTTATTTACAGACAGGAAAATAAGGAAGATGAGAAAAGGGAGGTTGAGGAGTGGCATCAAATTGGCGACATACAAAGTCACAGTAGAGATAAAACTTCGAATTCCATCAAAGGGGTATTGAATAATCAAAGAAAATATGTTTCAGTATTTCACATATCATCAAACAGACATCCATTAGAATAACAATACATAATTCACAAGAAAGACAAACTTGCAACAATGCAACAAAGGCACACAATGATATAAGATGAAAATTACTGGAAACAAAAAATTCCACAAGAAAATGAACTTACATCGGCTCTCCTCAAGTAAAAGTCCTATACTCAACAAAGAATAATGGATTGAAAACCAACTCAAACAAGATGGATTTATACACCAAAGATATGTTGTAGGCACATGGAAACTCACTCACACCATCCTTTGCACTTTGCACTACAACCACCCTTACTACATTAATAATTATTCTTTTTCCATCTTATTACTAATACTGTATGATCCTCCACCTCAATTGAACATCATTTTTTATAGTAGCAAGTATGCAAACAAAAGTCCATGTATATCAATGAATAGGCTGCAATCTTAAGTAACTCCACCCTCAAAATAAACCCTTTTCAAAAACAGAATGCATTATTGTTTTTCTACTTTACATGAAAATGGTAAAAAACTGAGCTGTGACAACCTAACCCTAGAGGAAGTCTCAGAGGGTTACCCTAAAAACAAATGGATTCAATCACAGTAAATAAATAATCCTCAAGATTCTCTCATGGGGTAATTAAAAACAGAAACGAGACAAATTTTTTTTTTTTGTTGAAAACCCCAATTCTCAACCCTAGATCTAGTAGAAACCCTAGATCTAGAAACCCCCTATAAAAACTCACCCATAAATGAGGGAGAAACTTACCTTTGGTTGAGTTTTTTTGATGGGGAGAGCTTTTCTTCGAATGGGGACGACGGTGGCGATGGAGGTTCTTCTCTTCTCGTTCTTCGGAGAGGGTGGCGATGGACCGTCGGTCGTATCTTTTCTGTCGAGTGTGGTTTGGGGAGAGGGAAAGCGTCGACTTCTCTTCTCTTCTCTGTGGGGATTCTCTGTGGAGATGGATTTGGGGAGAGGGAGAGGGAGAAAATGGGGTGGAGAGCTCTCTGTCGATTGAAAATGGGGAGAAAGCTCTCCATTCCCTCCTTCTTCTCCCCCAAATTTTTGATTTCCCTCCCTTTTTTTTGCCACGTCACCTCCTGCACGTGCGCCCTACCCTCCCTCGCCCATTTCCTCACCCGTTTCCTCGACATTTAGAATTACTCTTTTAACTTTGACTAGTTATGTTTTAGGAAAAGTCGGGTTACTAATGATTTTTTATAAAGGGTTTAAGTCCCATTCCACTTAGTGTGCTTTTTACCATGTCTCGAGAAAGTCCTTTGGTTTAAGTCACATTCCACTTAGTTGACTTACCACAAGTGGAATGGGACAATCATAAATAATTTTAAAATACATGCTAGTCTTAATCATAAATAATGATAAATAACTTTAAAATACATGAATGCATCAAGTTCCAAAGTGAATGCATCAAGCCCTTCACTTAACCAAATGAAGTTCAAACCTTTTCATATGGATAGACTGGATTCGGTGTCATTGAATGTTGCCAACACACCATAATTTCTTGCAAAATTGAATGTTGCCGACACACGAATGGAGAAAGATCTGCGACACTGAATGTTGCCGACACACCATAATTTCCTAAAAACTCGATCTTATAAGCATTTCTTTGATCCGGTTAAGTACCTTGAAAGGACCGTCAGCTCGTGGTTTTAACTTTGCATGCTTGCCTTGAGGAAATCATTCCCGGGGAAGATGAATCCATACCAAATCTCCTTCTTTGAATGTAGCTAGTTTTCTATGCTTATTAGCTTGCCTTTAGTACTTCTCATTTTGCTTCATGATGTGATCTCGTACCTACTCATGCAACTTCTTGATGTGGTTGGCTTGTTCAGCGTCATCTCCACTGAATTGATAGTTTGTAGCAAGTGGAGCTAAGTCGAGGGGACTCAAAGGATTCCTACCCTAGATTGTTAGGAAAGGACTCATTCCAGTTGTTTGGCTTACAGATCGATTATAGGCATATTCTGCTTGAGGCAGAGTGAGATCCCACTGATGGATGTTCTTGCCCACCAAACTTCGTAGAAGATTTCCTAGACTACGGTTCACAGCTTCGGTCTGACCATCAGTCTGAGGATGATGTGAGGAACTAAATTGTAGTTTCACATGTTTTGCCAGAAAGTCCTCCAAAAGTGTCCTACAAATTTAGGGTCTCGATCTAATGTGATAGTTCTAGGAATGCAATATAGCTTGACATTTTTCTTAAAGTATAGATCAGCAATGCGTGTAGCATCTAGAGCTTTTTGCATGGCATGAAATGAGCCATTTTTGAAAATCTATCTACAACAACCATAACATAGTCTTTGTGTCTCTGTGTCCGCGGTAGTCCAACCACAAAGTCAATGCTCACATCTTCCTAGGGAACCATTGGAACTAGAAATGAATTGTACAATCCAGTGTTTTGACCGTGAGTTTTGGCGATATGACAAACTCTACACCTTTCCACATGTTTTTCAACGTCGCGAGACATTCGCAGCCAATAAAAATGTTCCTCAATCAGTTATAGAGCTTTGTCTTGCCAAAGTGTCCTGCTAAACCACCATCATGAGCCTCTGCAATGATAAATCTTTTGCAAAAAGTAAGAGCCACAAGATCCATCCGAGCAGTCAAACCTGATCTTTTTACAGAAAAGATCATCTTGATATAATTCTTTCAACACTTCAAACCCCAATAATTTCACTTGCATAGCGTTAAGGAAAGCATGTCGCCTGCTCAAAGAATCTGCTAGTTGATTCAGCTTGCCTGACTTGTGCTTGATGTGAAAAGTATAGGCTTTCCAGAATTAAACCCACTTTGCATGCCTGTTGTTCAACTTGTGTTGTTTGTTAATAAATCGCAGTGCCTCATGATTAGAAAAGATAATGAACTCTTTATAAGTGAGATAATGCCTCTAGTGATTCAAGGCTCGAACAATAGGATAAAAATCTTTGTCATAGGTATAATACCTTGAGCGGGCATGATTTAATTTTTCACTAAAAAAAGTAATAGGTTTACCTTCTTGGCTGAGCACAACACCTATCCCGACATTCGCAATCCACTTTGAATACTTTGTTGAACTCATCTTCTTATTTATCAATTCAAAACTCTCATGTGCTTCTAGATTCCACTAAAAACTTCCTCCTTTTTAAGCACTTTGTAATTGGAGTGACAAAAGTATCGAATCCTCTGATAAAATGTCAGAAGTAAGAAGCCAAGCCATGGAAAGTTCGAATGTCATGAAGTGTTGTGGGAATTGGCCAACTTGTAATAGTTTCAACCTTATTAGGGTCCTCCATAATTCCATCTCCAGAAACAACATAACCCAAAAATGTTAACTTGTTTGTTAGAAACTCACACTTCTTTAGGTTCGCAAATAACTTTTGCTCACGTGACACCTGAAACACTTGGTGTAAATGCTCCAAATGGGACTTCTGATCCTTGCTGAAGATGAGGATGTTATCGAAGTACACGACCACAAACTTCCCAATAAAAAATTTGAAGATATGATTCATGAGCCGCATAAAAGTAGTAGGAGCATTAGATAACCCAAATAGCATTACCATCCATTCATATAAACCATCTCGGGTTTTAAGCAATCTTCCATTCATCTTCAGGTCTAATGCAAATTTGATGATATCTACTTCTCAAGTCAATTTTTGAGAAAATTGTTGCTCCATGGAAATGATCAAGGAAATCATCAAGTCGAGGAATGGGAAACCGGTACTTGATGGTGATTTTATTCACTGCCCTGCTATTTACACACTTTCTCCATGAACCATCTTTCTTGGGAACAAGCAATGCGGGTACAACACAAGGACTCATACTTTCTCTAATCAATTCCTTGGTCAACAATTTATCCACCTGCCCATGCAACTCCTCAAACTCCTTCGGATTCATTCGATAAACTGTCTTATTAGGAATAATAACACAGGAACAAAATCAATATGATGTTGAATACCTCTCATTGGGGGCAACCGTCTTGGAATGTTTTCTGTAATAACATTTTGGAATTCTTCAAATAGCCTTTGTAGCATGGGTGGGACTTCGGTAGCGTTTTGATTTGACTCCAACATCACCTGAATCAAAACCATGGTCTGCTCTTGCATTTCTCCAAGGAATTCAGACTTAGTTAGTAAGTTATTTTCCTTTTCCTTGAGTTGTTTTTCACTTTTTTTTGCTTCTACAGGTCCTAGAATGATCTTCGCACCATCCTTCTCAAAAGAATAGGTGCTTTTGAAGCCATCATGGATGACTCTTCGATCATACTGCCACAGTCTTCCAAGTAGTAGATGACAAGCGTCCATAGGGACAACGTCGCACCATACTTCATCTTTATAAGTCTTTCCAATAAAAAACTAAACTAAACTTCTTTTATCAACTTGTACCTCATTTCCTTTTAGTAGCCAAGAAAGCTTGTACGGTTACGAGTGTTTTTAGTCTTCAGATTCATTTTTCCACCATGGTGGTAGCAACTATGTTTTCGCAGCTTCCCCCATCAATGATAACATCACAAACTCTTCCATGGGAGGTACACCTCGTTTGGAAAATATTGTTCCGCTGTGGATTACCTTCCTCAACTGGAGTTGACTTCAAACTACGGCGAATGACCTGGCTTGCTCCTTCGTCGCCATATGTAATCTCGTCATCATAATTCGGGGATCCATCTTCTTGAAAAAACTCCTCTTCACTAGGTTCTTCTTCTACCTCCTCAATAAGTGAAATTTTTTTCCAATTTGGGCACTCCGAATCAATGTGACCCAACCCTTGGCATTTAAAGCATTGGGCAATATTTGAACAACTAGAACTTGCTGCTACATCTACTCTCCAAAATGACTTTGACACCGTATCTGACTTCGCACTAATTCGTAAAGTAGGGGTTCCCTTTGCAACACTGGTAGTGTTAGAAGAAACATTTGCATTGCCCCTCTTTGGTCCACGACCTACTTCCATTGTTGCCACCTTCCTTCAATAATCTTTCAACCTTCAAAAAAACCTTCACCACGTCATTGAAGGTCCAATACTGTTGTAAGTGGACTATGTTGCATATATTTCTTCGCAGGACTCCCAAGTAACGTGCAATAGTTTGCTCTTCTAGTTCATCAAGATCACAGAGCCTTCTAAGATTTCAAATTCTATGGTGAACTCCTCTACAGATAAATCTCTTTGCTTGAAATTATGAACCTTCAAGAAAGAGTCTTGAAGATAATGATGTGGCAGAAACTTTTTCTTTAGTTCTTTTTTTCATCATGTCCTACATCTTGATACGTTTCTTTCCTTCGTAAATTCTTTGTTTCTTCAAATGTTCCCACTAATGTGAAGCGTGTTTTTTAACTTAATAGCCACTAACTTCACCTTTTGTTCCTCCACAATGTTTTTGTAGTCAAAAACCCGCTCCACTATATGAAGCCAATCAACAAACTCTTCGGCTTGCATCTTTCCATCAAATTCTGGAATGACTACTTTCATGTCGGGAACTCGATGTTGATAATGATGATTTCTTCCTTGATGCCTAAGACACTCATCTTCACTGGATCCATGGTCACGTGCATAATAAAAAGGATTAACATCTTCCTCTTCCGAAGATTCTTCATTATAATCATGTTGAGATTATTCTTGCTCCCGAGTTTCAACCAGAGCAAGTCATTCTTGAAGTTGTTGCACTTACATTCTTAATTCCACGACCTCAATATCGCGAAGCTCTCTTTCACGTACTAGAGATTCTTTATTGTAATGTTCACCACGACTATCCATTTGTAGATAATGAAATGAGTCTGCTCTGATACCAAAACTGATACCGAACAAATGAAAGGATGTTATGATGTAATTTTGCTTATGTGAAATGATAAGGAACACTCGCCACTCAAGGAATCCACCAAGAGATAAGAGTGAGAAGATGACAGATATCTTGCCACTATAAGGAATCCACCAAAGAGAAGAGATAGAAACTCGCAACTCTATGGAGTCCACCAAAGAGATAAGAGATAGGGATTAGGAAGAACACTTTTCACTAACAATATATTCTGAATTTGCAATCCGAGTTGTCATTTCATTCTTAGGGACTAGCTTATATAGGGATCATTGAACATTCCTCCATGAATGGGTTCATCCCTAATTAATACTAATACATGAATCTTAATTAATGACCACTATAAATAACTTTAAAATACATGAATGCATCAAGACCTTCACTTAACCAAATGAAGTTCAAACCTGTTCATATGGATGGACTGGATTCGGCGTCATTAACTTATGACAACTATTTTTCTTCAGATGGAACAATCACTTTATTACTAATTCATGTTTTTATGAAAGAAAAGTTGGTGGTGGACTGAGATACATGTACTAGTTCTCTAGAGCTAAAAAGCTCATTTAAGCTCTCTTAATCAATCAATTGAGCCATCTGATAAAGCCGCACACACATGCCATCGACAAACTGGGCCAGATTGATAGTAAGATAAGTATGAAGAAGTACCCTGAAAATCTGTCTCTGGAGAAACTTAAAACTTTAGCTTCTGCAATTTATACAAAAGAATTTCTTGATCTGTTCTCAACCTCAAGTAATTGTAAGATAAGCTAAAGTATTTCTTAGTTGGAATACTAAAAGGAAACTAGCAGGAACTATATACCAAACCCAACAAGTAAAACAATCTTAATCTGTTCTCAACCTCAAGTAATTGTATATATAAGAACTAAAACATTTAATCTGAAGCAAAACAGAACATTTCATTCTCACCCTTAATTCTTCTCCTACCAGCCACAATGGACAGAACCTTCCGGTCAATAGCCTCTTGACTTACAATGGCTGGGCATTTCTTTGGTCTTCTAACACTTGTTCTAATGCTTGTGTGATTGTTGCACTACCGAGGAGGTATTGATCTAGATTCAGATGACAACGATCGGGTTTTCAATGTAAGTTGTATAAATTTGTTAGTGTGAGAATTAGTTGCAGAGTCCTGAATTTTATGTTAAGAGGCCAAAGTAAATTATTACTTCATTTGTAATGGTATGTCTTATGGTATTTGTTGTACCCCTATGAGGGATACCCTTGTAGCACTGCGGAAGCTAACCACCTGAAGAGAAACACCTTGTACCGAAACTTACACCAAGTTCCACAACCAACAAGCAATGAACTACACAACTAGGAACCAATCAAAGTAAACAACTACCTATGAATGTAAATAACAAGTGGAGATACTCACACACAAGATTTACGTGGTTCGGTTATGCCTACATCCATGGGGTGACGAGAGATTCCACTATAATGAAGAACATCGACGACTTGCACAACCCGCAAGTTCGTCCCAAGAAGAAGCTTTGATCTACCCAAGAGAAGAACATCATCTTCCTTGTACAAACACTCCAAGCTCACACTCTCTACAAGTTTCTCCTTTTTCTCTCTTGAGTTCTACAACTCATACAACCTTATAACCTTGCCCATATGTTCTACCACATATGTGTTTATATGCTTGACAACATATCTTATTAGTTGCACCCTAATAATTGCTCTTTTATGTTTTACCACACAAAGAGCAAAGTTGTTGACAAACCAGTCAACATACAAGTCTACCAGTCTATGAATACTAATGTACTTTGTGTTACACCACATTAAACACAAAACTATTGACAGACCAATCAACTCATAGACCTACCAATTCTGTGAGAAGTTCTAAACCCATGCTTCACAATTCTTCACCTCGTACATCATTTGATAGACCTCAAATTTTGGATGAACTCCAGAAGAAGCTGCAAACACTTTAGAATTGTACCTCAACAAAACTGATCTGTAGACCCAACCGGCCGCACCATTCTGACCATGGCTGCTTGTGTACCCTCACAGGGATCAAGCCACCGTAGTTCTTATAACCGGGTGAAGACTCCATCTCACCCCAACACCGCCCCACAAGACCTCGCCCTTATGGGCAATCAACATGGGCTGATATGAAGCAAGTCCAAGCAATGCTAAAACTTGCTACCTGTCACCACCTTGGTTAACATGTCTGCTGGGTTCTCATCTGTGTGCACCTTCATTAGAGAAACATCACCTTCCTCTATGACATTCCACACAAAGTGATACCTAACATCGATATGTTTGGTCCGAGCATAATGGACCTGATTTTTAGCCAAGTGGATCGCACTTTGACTATCACCCCACAAGTCCACACAATCCTGCTTAATCCCCAAGTCGCCTAGAAAACCCCACAACCACAATGCTTCCTTCACTCCCTCTGCCATGGCCATGTACTCTACCTCTGTAGTAGAAAGTGCCACTGTAGACTGTAACATCGATCGCCAACTAACTGGAACACCATGTATACTGAACACATAACCAGTAGTAGATCGTCGTCTATCTAGATCGCCTGCATAATCTGAGTCCACAAACCCACTGATCTGACATGTATCTCCACCAAAGCACAAACCCGTATCAGCGGTACCTTTTAAGTACCTCATGACCCACTTCACTGTTTCCCAATGTGCCTTCCCCGGGTTTGCCATGAACCTACTGACCACACTGACCGCCAGTGAAATATCTGGACGTGTACACACCATTGCATACATCAAACTGCCAACTTCACTAGCATAAGGTACACGCTTCATGTGTGCCTTCTGTTCCGCTGTAGTGGGAAATTGTTTACCAGAGAGCCTAAAATGTGGAGCCAATGGAGTCACCACTGGCTTAGCATCTTGCATCCCAAACCTCGCGATAACCCGCTCAATGTAGCATTTCTGACTCAAGAACAATCAACGGTTCGACCTCTTTCTGATCTCCATACCCAGTATTTTCTTAGCAGCGCCCATGTCCTTCATCTCAAATTCTCTACCAAGCTGAGATTTCAGCCTATCTATCTCCACTTTGCTCTTCGAAGCAATAAGCATGTCATCCACATACAAAAGAAGATAGATATAATCACCTCCATAAAGTTTCCGAATATAAACACAACAGTCATACTCACTTTTGGAGAACCCATGCTTTAGCATGAAGGAGTCAAATCGCTTGTACCACTGCCGAGGAGATTGCTTCAATCCATATAGTGATTTCCTCAAGCGACATACCTGACGTTCCTTATCCTCAACCTTTTAGCCCTCAGGTTGATGCATATAGATTTCCTCATCCAAGTCTCTGTGCAAGAAGGTTGTTTTGACATCGAGTTTTTCCAGCTCAAGATCACCATGAGCAACAATACTCAATAGCACCCGAATGGAAGTCTGCATCACCACTGGAGAAAATATCTCATTGTAGTCCATTCCATTTTTTTGTGCAAACCCCTTAGCCACTAGCCTCGCCTTGTACCTTGTACCACCGAGCTCAGAAGGATCCTCTTTCTTCTTGTACACCCACTTACAACCAATAGCTTTCTTCCCTTTGGGCAATGGGACGACCTCCCATGTTTGGTTCTTCCGAAAAGACTTCATCTCTTCTTCCATCTCAGCCAACCAAGTCTCACTATTACTGTTCTGTATAGCTTCCTTGAAGGAGATCGGCTTGTCATCCTCCACCGAGAGTGCGTACTCAACCAAATTCACCTGCCCATACTGCTTCAAAGGCTGGTCTGACCCTAGCTTTTGAACCTGCTTGTATGCTCACCTTGGCCTAGTGGAAGCCAAACTATCCTCGAGCTCCTGTTGTTGTAGTGCATGTACATTCTCTTGCTGAACCGTCTCATGTTCTAGCTCATCATCACTTTCATCATGAGTGTCTCCATGATCCTCCTCTTGAACACGACTAGAACCTGGTTGGTCTTTAGGTTCTATCTCAACTACTTGAGACTTAGAAGTCCCAACACCATCATCCTCGGGCACCATAGCTTTCGAAGAAGCTACCATGGAGTTCTCATCAAAAGTAACATCCCTGCTGATTATGAACTTAGAATCTTCTACACACCAAAGGTGATTGCCTTTTACACCTGCTGCATACCCCAAGAATATTGCCTTCTTGGCTCTCGCGTCAAGTTTTACCTCATTGACATGGTAGTAGGTTGTGCACCAAAAAATTATGAGTCTCTCATAATCTACATGTTCTCCTGACCATACCCTGTAAGGTACATCTCCATCTAACTTTGAATGAGGAGACCGGTTGCAAATGTAGCAAGTTGTAGCAACCGAATCTGCCACCATTCTCTGCCCAAACCAGCATATGATCGCATACACATTGCTCGCTCTCGCAATGTACGGTTCAGTCTCTCCTCTATCCCATTTTTCTGTGGTGTTTTCCTGAATGTCCAGTGTCTAGCAATTCCTTCCTGATCACAAAAATCCTTGAAGGCACCCTCTGTATACTCTGTACCGTTATCAGATCGCAATGTCTTCAATTTCTTGCCTATTCTGTTCTCAACCATTGCTTTTCACTTCTTGAACGTGCTGAATACCTCATTCTTATACTTCAAGAAATAAATCCAAGCATTCCTAGAATAATCATCAACAAACGTGACAAAGTACCTGGAACCACCCTTGGAAGTAACTGAAACTGGACCCCAAACATCTGTATGCACGTAGTCTAAAATACATCTGCTTCTGTGTTTGTTTGACTTGAACTGAACCTGGTGTGCTTTACCATACACGCAAACCTTCCTTACCGAGCAGATCTAGACCTCTCTCTGACATATGCCCAAGCCGCCTATGCCATAACCGAGTGCACTCACATGGGTCTCCATCACTTCCACTATTTCCAACTGTTGTACTTCCTGTCACCGTCGTACCCAAAAGAGCATAAAGATTTCCTTGATGAATACCTTTCATCACTACCAAAGAACCACAAACAACCCTCTTCACTCCATTCCATGTAACTATCTTACAACCACCGGAGTCCAAAACACAAACAAAAATAAGGTTCGGCAAATCAGGGACATGTCTTACATCCATCAAAGTTCTTACCAGTCCATCGTGCATCTTGATTCTAATAGAACCAAGCCCCACCGTTTTACAAGAATGGTTATTCCCCATCAACACGATTCCACCATTAATGCTTCTATGGGTAGTGAACCACTTCCTATTTGGACGCATATGGTACGAGCAACCAGAATCAAGAATCCACTTACCAAAGATTTCTTCTTCACGTGTGACGGATAAACAATCATCATTGCTCCCTTCTTCCGAAGCATAACCAGCCTCTTGCTTCCCTTCTGCCTTCATGTTGTTGTTGTTGTTCTTCTTCCATCCTGCTATCTTGTTAGGGAAATTTGCTTTGAAATGCCCAAGCTCACCACATTTAAAACACGACCTTTCCGCAAGAGGTCTAGAACTTGACCTAGACTTTCCTCCCTTGCCTTTTCTCGTTCCTTGCTTCTACCTCTTACAAACAGCCCTTGTGCCTGCTCCTTGTTACCACTAGTAGCCATGCCAGTAGTTGCAATCTTCCATAGATCATCCGCTAGAAGTGACGTTCTAGTCTCATCCATGGTAAGATTGTCACCCACAAGCATCAATGTTTGTACTAGGTTCTCATAAGACTTCGACAACGAAAGAAGTAGTAGAAGTGCTTGATCCTCATAATCTACCTTCACATCAATGTCTTTCAAATCTGATATACACCTATCAAACTTTTCGATGTACTCCCGGATTGATGAACTTTCCTCCATCTTGCAAGTATACAATCAAGACTTCAAATAGATCCGATTTGTTAGAGTCTTCGTCATGAAGTTTGCCTCCAACTTTGACCACACATCCGCAACCGTTACCTCACCATCAACCAAGAAAGCAAATCCCTTTCAAGGCATAGAATGATCGATGCTCGTGCTTCAAGATCTAACTTTTCCCAATCCTCATCAGACATATCTTTGTGCTTCTTTTCTTTACCTGTCAAAGCTTTGTGCAATTTCTGTTAGATTAGCAAATTTTTCATTTGCATCCTCCAATAGGAGAAATCATTCTTCCCATTGAACTTCTCTATCTCATACTTCCCAACTTTAACTGTGCCACTTATAGAAGTCATTTCTCCGCTTGTTTCACAAACCAGCTTCTCTTAGGAATTTCAACAAACACCTTGTGTGCACCACACAAGACACAACCTAAACACCTCAAATCGAAGCTTTACCACCTAAATCTGACAAAGGGCTCTGATACCAATTGTTGTACCCCTAGGAGGAATACCCTTGTAGCACTGCGAAAGCTAACCACCTGAACAGAAACACCTTGTACCGAAACTTACACCAAGTTCACCTACCAACAAGCAATGAACTACACAACTAGCAACCAATCAAAGTAAAACAACTACCTACGAATGTAAATAACAAGTAGAGATACTCACACACAAGATTTACGTGCTAGTAGAGGTATTGCAGTGGACCCCGAGAAAGTCGAGGCAGTGAAGTCTTGGAGACGACCGAGTAGTGTGACAGAGATTCGTAGTTTTCTGGGTTTGGCTGGTTATTACCGACGGTTTATTGAGAAATTTTCCCTGATTGCAACACCACTCACTCAGTTAACTAGGAAGAATGTTCCTTTTGTATGGTCAGAAAAGTGTAAAGAAACTTTTGAAACTTTGAAGCTTCGGTTGACTTCAGCACCAGTGTTGACTATTTCGACACTTGGTAGCCGAATGGTGGTATTTACTGATGCTTGCGGTACAGGATTGGGTGGAGTTTTGATGCAAGGTAGGAAGGTCGTAGCCTATGCGTCTCGACAGTTGAAACCCCACGAGCGAAAATATCCGACACATGATTTAGAGTTGGCAGCCGTAGTCTTTGCTTTGAAGATCTGGAGACATTATCTGTATGGTGAGAGGTTTGAGTTGTTCACAGATCACAAGAGTTTGAAGTACCTATTCACTCAGAGGGAGTTGAATATGAGGCAACAACGATGGGTTGATTTCCTTAGCAGCTATGACTTCGAGATACAGTATCAGCCTGGTAGGGCTAATGTGGTTGCAGATGCCTTGAGTAGGCGACATGTAGTGATGAAAACCATGATGATTCAGGAGTATCGAACACTTGAGACATTGGTTTCATTTGCAGTTCAGCCCACTTTCAGTACAAAGGGCAGCATGATAGCGGGTTTAGCAATTTATCCGTCGTTGATCAGTAGAGTGGTGGAGAGACAGACCTCTGATCCAGTGATTACGAGGCAGATAGCAGATTTGGTAGTGGACACATTGGATGAGTGCCCTACCGATTGGTCAGTGGGTTCAGATGGAGGGTTGCGATTTCATGGGTGGCTTTGTGTTCCGTCTGATGAGGAGTTGCGAAGAGATATCTTACAGGAAGCTCATAGATCTCGTTTCACCGTTCATCCCGGTGGAACAAAGATGTATCGAGATTTGAAACGTTCTTTCTGGTGGCATGGCATGAAGAAAGACATTGGAGAGTTTGTGGCACGGTGTGCGACTTGTCAGCAGGTGAAAGCCGAGCATCAGAGACCGTCTGGGTTATTGCTTCCATTGGATATCCCGACGTGGAAGTGGGAGTATATCACTATGGATTTCATCGATGGACTTCCACGGTCGAGGAAAGGTAATGAGTCGATATGGGTCATTGTTGATCGGTTGACGAAGTGTGCACATTTCATCCCTGTTAGTATGAATCGGACGACAGACAGTCTAGCGGTATTGTTCATTCGGGAGATAGTTCACCTTCATGGGTCGCCTGTTTCGATTGTATCCTACAGAGATCCGCTTTTCACAGTCCACTTCTGGCAGAGCTTTCAACAAGCTATGGGTACTAGATTGGACATGAGGACAGCTTATCATCCACAGACAGATGGCCAATTTGAGAGAGTGAATCAGGTAGTGGAAGACATACTTAGAGCATGCATTTTAGACTTTGGGGGCAGTTGGGAAGATCACCTACCGTTATGCGAGTTTTCGTACAACAACAGCTACCACGTAAGTATTGGCATGGCACCGTTTGAGGCACTCTACGGACGACCGTGTAGGTCCCCTGTTTGTTGGGCAGAGATTGGAGAGTTAGTTGTGATGAGGCCGGATGTGATCAGAGAAACTACTGAGAAGATTGAACTGATTAGAGTGCGTTTGTTGATAGCCCAGAGTAGACAGAATTGTTACGCTGATAGGAGGCGTAAGGAGTTTGATGTTGGTGACAGGGTTTTTCAGAAAGTTTCCTCGATGCACGGAGTTGTTAGGTTTCGAAGTCGTGGGAAACTTGCACTGAGGTATGTAGGGCCATATGAGATTACTGAGAGGATTAGACCAGTGGCCTACAGATTGGATTTGCCGCAAAGTATGTCAGGTATCCACGACGTGTTTCACGTGTCCATGTTGCGGAAGTGTTTGGCAAACCCGTAACAGATTATAGAGCCTGCTGAGGTGGAGATTGCGGCTGAGTTGACGTATCCAGTAAGTCCAGTAGCCATTGTTGATGATGATGTGGAACAACTTCGTCGGAGAACAGTGAAGTTAGTGAAGGTTCAGTGGAGCCACCGAGCGGGTGATGTGACTTGGGAACTGGATGACCAGATGAGACAAAAATACCCCCGAGCTTTTTGCCTAGGTTTTCTTGTCGTGGCTTTTGTCCGATCTCGAGGACGAGATTTCTTTTAAGGTGTGTATGATGTAATACATGCGTTTTAAAAAAAAAGATTTTTTAGGGCAGGGTGTACTCAGCAAAGGTGGTGGGGGCACATAGCCACCCACCCCCTAAAAGGAAACGACCCCCACCTTTCTTCTTCTTTCTCTTTCCTTTTCTTTTTTCTTACAGAGTGGAACGAAGCACTCTTCGCCTCCAACATTTTTCTTCAACATTTTTTTGGGTGATTCTTCCCCAATCTCACCTCCTCCTCCTCGGTTCGTCCTCTCCTCTTTCCCTCTTCTTTTCTCTGTGGTTTTTTTGAAAAAAAAAAATCAGTTTTCATTTGGGTTTGGGGTTTGATCGGTTTCCATAGCTCCGATCAGCAGTGTTGGGGCCTTGGTGGCGTCCTTAGGAGCCCTTAGAACCGACATGCAAGGTTGTTTTGGAGTTGGCCGAAAATTTTTCAAAAAAATCAGGGTGCATGTTTGTTTGGAGGGTTCCTCGGCGTGAAACCGGGCTTTGAGTGCATGGTTCAGCCTCACTTCCGTGACTCCGAGTGTCCTTAGACTCTTTTGCGGGCTGTTTTGCAGTTGGTAGCGATCAGACCGGAGTAGGGAGGGTTTCGGCGCGTTTTCGCCCAACTTTGGGTTGCGGCTGGGTGGTTGCCGAATTTTTTATTGCATGTGAGTTTTTCTTTCAGTCACGCACCGATTGAATTTATTTATTTATTCTAGTTTTCGGCTAGTTTACTCATTTTCGAGTCCGCCTTGCAGTTTAGAATTTTCGTGGTTCCGCATTCGTGGTTTTGCGTGGTTGGAGCTTCGACGGTAGGAATTGGGTTTTGAAAATCCATTCCACCCAGGTGAATAGAATTATAATATTTATTTTAAGAAAATAATTATTTGAAATCCTAAATTGAATTTTTACATTATACCGTCAATTGGGTATAATTGAATCAAAATCCGAAATTCGGAGTTTTCAGATATTTCAAGGATTGTGTTAGTTATGTGTGAATGAATTATGCATTGGATTTTCGGAAAGCATGATATACTTGAATGAATTTTGGTGTGATTAGGCGTTGGTGTAATGACATGAGACTTGTATGCTTTGTTTTTGAGTTTGCATAGTATGTCATGTTTTACCGTGAATTTTCGAGTCTTGAGCATGTATGATAATCGACTCGAATAAATTTATTGTGGTGATTTGGGTCATGTTGGGTGGCATAGTCGTGGTTTTATGAAAATTGCCGAATTGTTTATGATTGCACGTTTGTACATTTGGTTATGTACAGACTTGTCATTTGTGCATGTGGATAGTAGTATAAGTGTCTTTACCCTGCTATAATGCCTGTTGTGCCGATGTTTAGGAGCTTGCTCGCATCGTGAGTTGGATGGTGCTTGAGATGACTCGCACCTGACATTGTGGACGCTATTGCATGTGGCAAGCTTGCTGAGGTGCGGTGAGCTCCCGCACGCACTTGCCACTATATAGTGCAGTAGTTTGGGTCCCGGATGACGTGCTTTGGAGATTACTCGCTTTCCCTCTCAGCGCGCTTGATTTTGATTATGTTAGGTTGGCAATGTTAGGCCAGTCGTTCGGGATGTTTGAGTTTGTATCCTGGCAGATGGCACCCCATTAGGATACAAACAAGCCCGAAGTGGTACTGGTGCACGTTGTGGGATGTGTTTGGGTGAGACACATTCGAAGGGTATGCGGATACCTACGATATGAGACTAGGAAGAATTATGAGATTGTTTTTATTTCCATTGCTTGATATTTACCATGTTTGAATCACGTGTAATGATCAACATATATCGTAAACTAGTAGTTATTGTTGAATCTGAAATGTTTGTGTTGTTGCTTGAACTTAGAAATATTATCTTTAGAGACACGGTGTGATTTAGTCTTTAGAACTTGTTATTTATCATTTATTGTTTGGCATGAATTTTTCTGGTATAGTATTCCATTATTTGTATTTGAGTTCACTCGCACCAGCTAGCTTTGCGCTTTGCTGACCCCACAAGGGGTGTGCTTCTATTGGAGTGCAGGCAGTGTTGGCGTTCCTGCTGATCGTGGCGCGTAGGCCCCGATTTTCGTTGTAGGCGTGTTTTGGGCTTTTGGTTGTGTCCACCCTGTACGGGTATGTTTTGCTTCCTCTGTGTTTCAGATGTATTATATTGCTATACTAGATGTTTATATACTGGTTTTGTCGCTATGACTCTGGCGGGGCGAATCAAATATATTTATTGTGTTCAAACTTTAGTGTAGTTTTATTTCCGTTTGATTCTCGTATCAAGAATGTGTTATATTATGATGTTGTGGCCGGTTACGATCCGCCTGTGTACGTGTTAGTTCACGCATCGACATGCTGCAATTCCCGTGGCGGGCCGGAGTGTGACAGACGGCTTATACCGTAGCTACCAATTTTTATTTGTAAAACTTAGCGACAGCTAATATACCGTGGCTAAATGTTTTTTAATATATTTGTTTTCAAAAAAATCCATTAGGGACGGCTTATACCGTAGCTACCAATTTTTATTTGTAAAACTTATCAACAGCTAATATACTGTGGCTAAATATTTTTGTGTATATATTTGTTTTTTTTTTTAATCCATTAAGGACGGCTTATACCGTAACTACCAATTTTTATTTGTAAAACTTAGCGACAACTAATATACCGTGGCTAAATGTTTTTTTGATATATTTTATTTTTTCAAAAAATATCCATTAGGGACGGCTCATACCTTAGCTACCAATTTTTATTTGTAAAACTTAGCGACAGCTAATATACCGTCGCAAATGATTTAATTAGCTAAAGCTTGTTCTGCATTTAGCCACGGTTTTCCCGTCACAAGCACAGTTTATTTGTAAAACTTAGCGCAGCTAATATGTCGTCGCAAATGTTTTAATTAGCTACAGTTTATTCTGAATTTAGCCACGGTTTTCCCGTCACAAACACAGTTTTTATGATTTTTGTTTTCGTCAGTTACCAAAACAATTAGTGACGATTTTTTTCCGTCGCAAATCTTTTAATTAGATACGGTTTTTTAATTTCATCTCTAGTATTTGTAGCTATTGGTGCTTTTTTTTGGTAGTGTAACTTGGTTTTCATTTTAATTTTTTTTTATGGTGAAATTTTGAAGTGGCTGTTTGGGTTCTTCTCATACTGGTTCCCAAAAGCACCAATCCACACAATAGAAAGAATGCTCCCTTGGCATATTTTTGGTGGGAGAGCCCTTCTATACATGGCAATCATTGCAGCAGAAACTGGGTTGATGCAGAAAGCCACTACTCTGCAACTTCAGCATGGAACCGAATCACGACTAATGAATTTCACTGGACTCTTCATCTTGTTCTTTGACCTCTGCGTGGATCTTTCTTTTTCCACTTGGTTTTAATTAGCCATCGCATCTCACATATTTTTCATTTTTCGTTTGAGTAATTCTAGCTGGCCTGGGTCAACCAGCGAGGTTGCTGCCTGGGTGGGGTAAAAAGACAATTTTGCCCCCCTCTTTAAACACCTTCTCTAAAAAGATAATTAAAAAGGGGGGGCAAAATTGTCTTTTTAAACCACCCAGGCCAGCTAGAATTTCAGTTTCGTTTTGAAGAGATGTAAAAGGTTTTATACACGTTGTGCCTATAGTGAAATGTGTGATTTATTTTTGTTCATATTGTTCTCAAGTTTAGTCTATTATACTGCGAATTACCATTGATTAGTGTCAAAGGCTTGAATATATATTTATAACTCTTTAAATTTTGATATGATTGGGATTATTATATGTTCTCTTTTTGGAATAATATTAGATCCTCACCAAGATCACATGTCAGTAATTAATTAATGAAGAACAACCTAAATCAATGTGTACCTGAACCTTTCTAGTATATCTTTTTAGACCAGATAGGAAAAATAAGAGATAGAGAATTAAGTTTGGAGTGGGAACCTCAACCATATATATAGAGCTTTAATTCTATTATTAATTCATCATCAATGGTAGAATTATAGTAGGGCTTAAATTGGTATCTACACAAATAATATTTCGTACTCAATTAATAACACATATCAAGACCTTTAACATGTAATTAGAGAAGTGTCTATGACCCTAGTCTTGTTTCTTAATGATCACAAATAACGGATCTAACTAAACACCACTCACCTATTGCAAAATATAATAATATGATCTATGTAGGTCCGCCGTACAATAATCTCTCACTTGGACCACATAGATCATCTAGAGATTTACATTATAAAGCCTAATGAGCTCAAAACTTGACTATCAAGAGTTGTGAGTGTCGTCTCAAACAAATATCTGGTCCATTGAAAATATCAATATAAGATCATGGCGGCCTCACCACATTTATCTTGGTTGGACCCATCCACTATCACAAATACTAATACAATCAATGATAGATCAAAGTATGGATGTGTAGAATTAAATGACATGTAATGTAATCTATGATCATTTCATTTTCAACTAGTCCTACCTTATGATTCAAAAATTGAATTGCTTTGTATATGCACAACCATAATTGAAAAATTCCCAGGGACATTTTACTGCACCTCCCAAGAAGCGTCATATTCAAAGGATGCCTTGTTATGCTTTATATCGAGTGCCGACCTTGGTGAATGGTGTTTGTACGCTTTTGCAGGATCCCTTTGTAGTCACTTTATACCCAAGTCAGTTTATTTTTGTCGTTTTTGTTCCAATAAATGATCCAGCTCTAACGTTCCCTTGTCACATTTCCCTGACCACTCTCCCCTGATTTTCCTAGTAGTTGTTGTACCTCAAGTCCAACTACCTAGTCCTTTGTGTTCATGCTTGACGACAGTTGGTTTGTTTGCACGCATTTGTGTTTCCCACCCAATAAGCAACGGGTGAGCATACTATTACTAGTGCGCGAAAGTCGTTACGCTATTGATAAGGAACACCATTATAACTAACTACTCCTAAAACAAGTTACACGCTTGTTGAACACCTTATATTGTATATCCCTAATGAATAATTCACAATAAGATATGTATTAATAAACTCAATTGTCATAAGATGATTCTGAACTTTTTATTTAATGAAAAAAAAATATGTCGATATAATGGAGAATGAACTATTGTCATTCTCTAAATACAATCAATGAGTTAGATTCATAATGTTTTTCAACGAAACCCATAGCGTGAACCCTTAAAATAAGAAATTTTTTAATCATAATGTTTGATAACATGTTTTACATCAAACGAAGAATTCTATTATCTAATAAGTTGACTAGATCTTTAGTATGTGAGCATAAACTTTTATTCTTTTTAAGTAATGCAATAACCAATGTTTACTGATTATTCTTCAGCCTGAAATATCTGCAAAACATTCCAATGACATACATGATATTCTAATACTGATAAAAATTTCATACATTCTACTCTCTACTACCTACGCATGAGAGATACTTTTCATATATTCCTTTTATTATTAATCATTCTTTGAAAATTGGAGCAAACTCATCACTCGTAACAATGAGTACTTTACCCAGTGCAAAGAACCTAGCAAGTGTCAATTGAACAAATGGCTTATATGATAGACCGATAACATTATGTGATCATTACAATTAGTTTGTATGCATATCAAAAAATATGTTTTAGCATAAACCTTAATAAGAAATTTTGTTAAAAGGAATAAGCTTATAGCACAATTCAAGTATGATGCCATCAACATGTAGCACTAGAAAAATAAATTTGCTCCCACGAATTTTATGATAAACGCAATTATCAACCGGATTTTTCTTAAACCCGATGGAGGAAATTACCTGATCAAACTTTTTACCAATGAATTGATGTTTGCTTCAAGTCATAGATTGATTTTTATTTTGAGTTTTTTAACTCAAAACCATGTGTTTGTTTCATATAAATAGTTTCTTCAACATTTCTATTCATAAATGCAGTCTTAACATCCATCTGATGTAACACAAGTGCATGATAATTCTAAAAGAGTTTTTCATAGAAACCGAAGAGAATGTTTTTTTATAATCAATGTCTTCATTTTGAGTAAAGCATTTAGCAACAAGACGTGCCTTGTATCTTTTAATGTTACATTTGGAATCTTTTTTTGTTTAAAAACTAATTTGCATGCAATTAGTTTCACACCCTAAGTCAACTCGACAAAATCCCAAACGTCATTTTTCTTCATAGACTTTAACTCATTTAACATAGCATGCATCCACTCTAAAGAGTAAGCACTTTGTTTTGGCTTGAAGGAAAATGGTAGGATCATTTTCCAAATCCTACATCAAACTCGTGCTCATCCAGATAAACTACATAATCATCTGAAATACCAGATCTTCTCTTTTGATTGGATCTTCTTGTTGGCACTTTTAATTTGAGATGTCGAGGTTCTTGTGGATTAGCATAAGGCAACCAAATATCTTCGTGATTTGCATACGTATTCTAGTCAAAAACATGCATGATCACGTTAACTGATTGCATATCTATCATAAAAATGTCAACATATTCTTCAAAACTAATATTTCTTGATGATATACTCCCACCATTCTCAACATCCTCAATAAATTTGGAATTATTCGTCTCAATTAAGGTATTAGTATAAAGACAATAAAATTTGAATCCCCTTTATCTTTTTAGTATCCAATAAAGTAGCAACTAACAGTTCTTGAATCTAACTTTCCTTCATTAGACCTGTAAGGCCTAGCATCAGCTAGACATCTCCAAATATATAAGTGCCTAATGCTAGTATGTCTTCCAGTCCATAGCTCATATGAGGTTTAGGTATGCCTTTACTAGGTACTCTATTAAGGATACAAACTGCATTCTTTATGACCTCTCCCCAATGAGACTCTGGCAATGTAGAATGATAAATTGCACTCCTAGCCATATCTTTTACGGTCCTATCAGTCTCTAAGATACACTACTTTGACGTGGTGCCCTTAGTATAGTGTAATGAGGGACGATGTCACATTCTTGTAAGTACCTAGCAAATGGACTTGAACATTGGCCTAATCCATCATATGTACCATAGTATTCACCATCACGGTCAAATCTAACAGCCTTAATTTTCTTATAATGTTGATCTTCAACCTCAGCTTTATAGGCCATGAACATATCCAATGATTGTAATTATTCACATATTAAGTTAGATACACATAGCGAGAAGAATCATCTGTAAAAGTGATAAAATACTATTGACCATTCCAAAAAGCCATAGGGAGTTGACCTCAAATATCAATATGTATCAAATTAAAGATACTTAAACTCCTATGAGCATCTAACTTCCTAGTGTTTGTTTGTTTCCCCTTGATACATTTAGTACAAATCGTAAATCTATGAAATCAAGGGGACTAAGAACTCCATTGACATATGGCTTTCAATTCTTTGTTTAGATACATGACCTAGACGCTTATGCCATAACATAGAAGAGATATCATTAATCAATCATTGTTTAATACTATAATTACTAACATCCAAGGTTTCATTTGACTTTAAGTGGAAACATCTAAGTCTAACTTATATAGATTATCGATCATAGATCTGATATTTAAAAGTATTGGAATTTTGAAAGAGACCGAGCCTTCATTTTCTAAAAGAAAATTATAACTGCATTTAACCAAATTGAAAACAAAAATTAAATTATGCCTAAATGACGGTACATAAAAATTCTCATCCAAATCCAAATAAAAATCATATTCTAATTTTAATCTGAAGACTTCAATTGCTTCCACACAAGCTTTATTGTCATTTCCCATGTAAATGAACCTTTCGACATCATTTGGTTTCACACTCCTTCTGCAACCTTGCATGGAAAAACTGATGTGAATAGTTGCTCATATAACTATCCACCAATAATGACATGGTACCTCAGTGACGCTGGGCAGAATAGCGATTATCCTGCAAGCTAGTTCTAACAGACAATTCACAGGGAAGAACACAAGAAGATTACCCAAAACACAGAGAAATACTCTTATGTTCAATTAAAATTATTAAAATCAAAATTCTCTTACAATATTGAGGAAGAACTCTATTTATAGTGCTAAAATAACTTTAATAATAAGCAGCCTATTCATAAAGAAAAAATAGAATCAAATATTAAAATAACAAACAGTCTATTCCTAAATGAAAAAGTAAAGCCTAATCCTAAAAGTAAATTGTCTATTCCTAAAAGAAAAAAAATAGAATCAAATACTAAAATAACAAGCAGTCGATTCCTAAAATAAAAAGCAAAGCCTAATCCTAAAGGAAACTAAAAAAACTCCTAAATAAATTGAAAGATTACGAATATTGAGAGCAAATTAGAAACCCAAATTAGAAACCCTCTTGCATCAGTCACCCCGGGTTTGAAAGAACACGTCTTTGAGTTCACAACAGCTTCATCGGAATCCTCTGGTGGCAGCCCAGGAGAAAGTTCCTCTGGTATTAGGTCAGAAAACTTTGCTAACTGTTGTTGCAGTTCTGCTAGTAAATCTGGATTCACGTCTGCAGCACTATTACCATAAGGCAGCAAAGCATAGACCACATCTCCACGCTCAATCTCACCAAAAAGCTTGAGCATAGAAAGCAGGTTAGTATTATTGGCTACCGGGGTAGGAGTGGTCTTTTCCCAACAACGTGCCAACACAATCTTCGTCCCTTTGATGCTAAGGGAATATGTATTTTTCCGCCCATCATGAATAACAAAGTGATCATACTGCCAAGGCCTGCCTAACAATACATGACAAACATCCATAGACACAACATCACACCAAGCATTATCAAAATAATTCCTACCGATTGAAAAAAGACACTAGGCATCACCTATCTACTGTTACCTCACTGCCTTTATTCAGCCACGATAATTTGTACGGCTTGTGATGACGATCTGTCTTCAACTACAATTTCTGGACAACCTTTTTAGACACACCGTTCTCACAACTGCCACTATCAATTATCATCTTGAAGACTTTATCTACAACTATGCAAGTCGTGTGGAAATTATTGGTTCTCAACCAATCATCCCCTGAATCAACCTTTGGAGTTAGTAGACTCTTACGAACAATCAGAGTCTCATGGCCACTCCATACAGCACATCTCTATCTTCATCAACGTCATACACAAGCTCTCTTTGCTCCTTAGTTTCGTCTATCACATCTTCCTCAATCAGGAGATTGTTGCCCTTCTGAATAGCGGACTTCCTGTACTCAGTCGCTCTATGTCCCTATTCACCACATCTGAAACATCTAATAGTAGGATTACTCTGCGGTGGCTGTTGGGTAGGATGAAATTCTTGAGGGCGAACTGGCCGACTGCTTTGATCACTTTTGATCATAGGCCTTTTGTTCTGCTATTTTTTCACAGCAAGTTCACCCTGGTATGCTTCAGAAACGGTCCTCAACGAATGAAGTCGCTGAAATAAGGGTTGAGTGTAGTCGAAAGGAAGGAAGTGACCATTCTTCTTCATCTTCTCCCAATCAGTGATCTTGGTCTTACCCTGCCCATTGCGTGTTCGCTTCAATTGCTCCCACCACGCAGATGCTATGTCTTTGAGTTTTTTAGCGACCAATTTCACCTTGACATGATTTGGGACTTCCTTATACAAAAAATACCTTCTACTCCATTCAACCAATCCATGAATCCTTCAACCTGTAATGTACCAGAAAACTCGGGTAGATCCACTTTGAAACCGAGATTTTCATTATGATCCTCCCGACCACAGCGCTCCCAGAATCGAGCACGATTATGAAACGAGTTTTCGAAACTGGAATCAGAGTCGTGATCGTCCATCTCACGATTAACGAAATCTTGCGTCGTAAAACGCTGGGTTAACTCTGCAACTTGCCTCTGTATATCCTCAATCATGATGATTGGCTTCCTCATTCTGAAGTTGCCCGCGACGATCCCGACCACTAGTCATAGAAACTGATGAAATCTCACTCCAACAAGATGTTGAAGCTCTGATGCCAACTAACACCAGGCAAAATAACGATTATCCTGCAGGCTAGCTCTAACAGACAATTCACAGGGAAGAACACAAGAAGATTACCCAAAACACAGAGAAATACTCTAATGTTCAATTAAAATTATCAAAATCAAAAGTCTCTTACAATATTGAAGAAGAACACTATTTATAGTGCTCAAATAACTTTAATAATAAGCAGTCTATTCCTAAAAGAAAAAATATAATCAAATACTAAAATAACAAGCAGCCTATTCCTAAAATAAAAGGCAAAGCCTAATCCTAAAAGAAAATTGTCTATTCCTAAAAGAAAAAAATAGAATTAAATACTAAAATAACAAACAGTCTATTCCTAAAATAAAAGGCAAAGCCTAATCCTAAAAGGAAACTAAAAAGACTCCTAATTAAATTGAAATATTACGAATATTGAGAGCAAATTAGAAACCCTGAAAACCCAAATTAGAAACCCTCCTGCATCACTCAACTAGATTAAATTCAAAACAAACAAAACTAAAATTATCACCTTTCTTTGTGAGCCAATTCTGATATTTGTGACATTCTTTTTTCGCATAGTCCACTTTCTTGTTGAAGAAACATGTGGTGATCTTATCATGTTTATGTTTCACATTTGAATGCAAATTCCTTTCAGATGCAGTTCCCTTAGCTTTAAAAACAGTATTTCATTTCATTTTCTTGATGCTTGAATTGTCGTTAGAAAATGTTGTCGTATGAACACATTCAATCTTTTCTTATTTCAATCTTTCATCTTCTTGCACATAAGCAATGAGCTTATTAAGAGTTCATTTCCCTCTTTGAGTATTATAATTGATCTTAAAGGGACTAAAATGTGTAGGAAGTGAGATCAAAATAAGATGCACAAGACGATCATCAAAAAAATCCAACTTTGGTGTCCTCATTTTTGCAACAAGATTAAACATTTTCATAATGTACCCGCTTATATTTCCTTTGCTAGTATACCCATGGCATCAATTTTTTCAAAAAGCATACTTGCCTACACCTTTTCTGATGTAAAAGATCACTCTGCAACCTGGCATAGGAAATTTTTTGCATTTTTATCATTTGGCATTGCACCACAAAAAGTTTCAGAAATAGAGTGTTTCATTATCATAAGACTAAAGCGATTAGAGCACTCTCACTTTTCATAAAATGTCTTATTTTCAACTAAACTAGAATTAGTAGGCCTATCAACATGAAGTGCATAATTCAAATCCTTACACCTAAGAGTGACTATAATATTTTTTCCAAAATTAGAACCATTAAAAACTGTAATGTTGTTCAAATTGGCAGATATCAAATACACATTCACTGAATAAACAAATGAATAATCTCCCATTAACATATCTACACGCCATGAATGGTAACGCAATGATATGATAACAAAAATAAAAGTAAATAACAAAGTAATCATCATATGCAAATTTTGGTCTAATTGATGAGCAATCAAATAGACGAATGGTGATAGTACATATAAATGTGAATCTTTAATAACTGGCCCTTGCGAGAAACCAAACACACCAATACAATTCAAGTCTTTGGACAAACATCGTAACATGTAAGTGGTTCTCTCAAAACAACTAAGGCTAATTAATTTAAATAAAATCGGGTTTGGCCAAATAATAACCTTCCTTTGGACTGATCATTAAACACATTAGAAAATCCAAAAATTATTTTACCTAAATTAATTACCTTGTACCATCCATGAACCGGCCAAAATAGCACGAGATAAAAAGTACATAGTCGATGCATCTGCATACAACTACAAATAGTCAGCTCTCAACTTTATGATCCATGTGATAGGACGACTTTATTATGTAACCTATACAGCCAAGTGAAGCTCCTTAAGCACATTCCATGAGTGCAAAACATCGAAAAAAATGTCGTAGTCTCAAATTTGGCATTGTTCTGAGTCAACTGCACTGACATAAATCCTTGCCCGTCCATAGAAGAAGTTCACGCCATCATCTGAGTTGAAAGACTTAATGTCGCCCCTTCATGCCTTTGAACCAACTCCACTTGTAAGAAATTGTAAAGGTCTACATACATACACAAAATCCTAAGCCATCAAATTTCGGATTTATGTGGATCCTTTGATTTCACTTTTCCTTAATAAAATGAATAATAAATATAATATTCTAATAAAACCTAGCGACTTTTTTTTTTACTTGTTAGTGCTTTTGATCTGTTCCAAACAATGATCATGTCCATTTTATGTAGAAGTCGACATTCTATGGCTGAAATATTGCAGAATTCATGAAGACTGTTGTCAATGACCTGTACCTCCAATATTATTTTGAATATTGACGATAACAACAACAAATAACCATATTAATAGTTATATGAAAATTATTGCCCCAAGGATGGGTTGGAATAGCTTTCCAATCTCTGCTGTATCAATGTGATGTCCAATGCTTTTAATGGTATGGAGACAAACTACAATCTTCCACTTTGATGTCGACTCCTTCAATGCCGCTTCCATATCTTGTGAATGCAACTGATGGAGATTTTATTAACCTAAATTAATAAGTTAATAAATCCTACTTGTAATACCGCAAGTGTATGGTTGTCTAACTGGTAGACAATGGAAAATACGGGTCAATCCCACGATGATTGACAAGACAGTCAAATTCTAAGACTTATTTAAACTAATTTAGAGTTGGGGTTTCAACAAATGAAAATTACAAAATTAAGATAACTAAATTGACAACTAAAATTAAACTGGTGAGATGATAAGAGAGTAGACCGAGACATTGAATCCACCACAGGTTCTTCGAGATTTGTGTAATTCAAATTATTGTTTTCAAGAATTAACACGACTAACCTAAAGATTAATCTAAGTTCGCATTTGATTTCAGCAAAGGCATAAACCCCTAGCATTTCATATTTTTCTACAACACACACAATCACGGGTTTATTTTAACTAATTCAAACCCCTAGCATTGAATGTCTTCTTACGACACACACAATCATAGATTCAAATTAATTGATTAAAGCAGACTTCAAATATCAACAAAGGGAACTTCTAACTACCGATTAGTCAAGATAATTATTCTGGATATAATCAGTAAAAAAAATTATTAAAATTCAGAAATCAACTGTGTTTAATGTTCAAGTATATAGAAATAATTAAATTCAGATACAACAAACTCTAGGAAACCCTGTGGTTTCATCTTGGCCTCGGCGCAGGGCCTAGAAAATCATGGTGGTAGTGGTTACAACATCAGTGGAGGTCGAACTTATCTCAACATGAACACGCATCACGAGAAATTGTGGTGTCTAAGAATAAAGTCTGGGGTGCAAATAGACAAACTGATTCAAAAATTAGTTTTATCCCGCCGTTTCTCTTGCGCCTTCGTCTCTAGCAAGCCGCGCCGCTCCGTTGCTTCTTCCAGTGAGATTCCTCTTTGCTGAACCTGCAAGGGAGATGAATACCAAGTGAGGAAGATACGAGATAGGGAGAGGATGAAATGAGGAAGAGAACCAGGGAGGTGAAGCAGGGAGGTGCTCCCTATTTTTGCTCCTGTTCTGCTTGGTTGTTGACTCTTCTTCCCCGATGAACCTGCAAGCAAGAAATAAAATCAGTGAGAAGAGAGAAAAAGGGAATGAAGAGATGGCGGAGTGGTGGTTGGACGATGGCGTGCGAAGGAAAAGGAGCAGGAACTGCTCTGTTTTGGTGGTGGTGTGCGTGGGTCGTATTGGATGCGAGAGAGGGGAGGGAAATAGGAAGGAAGAGAGAGATGGGCGAGGGAGGTAGGCGAGGTGGCGGCTGATGGTGGTGTTTTTTAGTCGGCCGCAATACGGAGTAACAAAAGATAGACGTGGAGAACAGGGAGGTGCTGCTGTATTTGGTTGTGTGGATGAAGTAGGGGCATGATGTAACAGGGAGGATATAGATGTGGAGAACAGGGAGGCCCTCCTTGTTTTGTGCGTGAGGATGTGATGAATGATTGTGGTGTTCGGTGGTTGGCTGCTAGAGAGAGAAACAAGGGGTCGTGATGATGGTCTGTGGTTGTGCGAAACAGGGTGAGAAGGAGGTGGCGACTGATGGTAGAGGAAGAGGTGGTAATGGCAGGATGATCGCACTGTCGATTCTCCTATCGAGCGACGATCGCCGACAGGGTGGATGTCGCATGGTGGTTGGAAAAGAAAGGAGCCCTGGGGAAAAATAAACGTGGAAGAGCCTTGAAGAGAAGGGAGAGAGGAAACCTAAATAGGGTTCTCCTCTTTCCTTGTTAGGTTGGGCTTGGGTTTCTAGATCAGCTTTTGGACTTGGGCTTAGGTTAAATTAGGTGGACTTTGGTTTGTTTAGGTTAGGTTCAGATATGTGACTCGCTACTTTGTACCACCACTAGAGTCAACCAATTGATCATTCTCAAATTGTTGTCTTAATGCGATTTCATCGTTCACGCTCAAATTCCTACAAAAAAAATAATTAGAATAAAATATAATAATTGAAACAATAACATATATTCCTCAAATTTAAAGGCATACTTGAAAGGACATCCTCTTCATTGGAAAAGAACTTAGATTTTGAATGCATTTTCAAATCCAAAAATTTTCACACAATCATAATTAACTATATATTCAATGGAGATTTAGTAGAATACAACAGTCAATTGTGAAATACATTTCAGTTCAAAATTTTCGATGAATGGAGAAAAACTCATAAATCTCACCGCCCAAACCTAAACCAAACATTGTCTTCAATGTATAAAATGATGATCATGACAAATGCAGGAAAAAAGAAAAGATGACAGTTAGAGTGATATTACCATGGGCAAGTTTTTACCAATTTCGACGAAATCGTCCACCAATGAACGCTCAAAAACATAAGAACTGTGAACTCATCATGGTAAATTGATAAAAACAATACAGAACTAAAAAAAATGTACAAATGAAAAAATTACATATATCAGTTGTAAATCAAAATTGTTAACTAACAAGTATGAGAAATGCAACTAGAAAGAACTCGAAAATCAATCCAGACTAACCATAATGACACAACCGAAGTTGGGTTGCCTCCCAGCAGCACTTGGTTTAACGTCGTCAGCCCGACATATATTCTTCTCATAAATGATGTACCATGAAATGACGAGGAAGAACATAGTGAACACTCCCCAAAACCTAAACACTTAGTCCACGATGTTGACTAGATCATATAGAAACAACTGAAAAAGTTGAGGATCCATCCAACATATATTAGCACCCACATGCAGCACAACAGAAACTAACGCATCCCTAAAACGACGAAGACGCCATGCAAAATCATTGAGAAAATGCAAATGAACCCGCGGTCATAAAGAAGTCATAGGGATCTGGAGCAGAAAGTTGTCATCAACATGGATATCCAGCAAATGACTATTTCCTATTCCTAAAAAGGTGCATCCTATGTCTGGTGTCAAATCAGAATATTGAATGTGTTGCACAATAGGATCGTCAAAAATAAAATCATCCCTTAAAAACAAGGGATCCACATAGGTAGCGTCTGGTCACTATTAAAGGGATGGAAAGAGGTATGTCTATAGATATATCAGGTGATACAGGCTCATCATAACAAAATGAATTGCACATAAATGATGAGCTAGACAGTTCAACAACACCCCCAAACCTAGAATCAACACTACCTATGGGATGTATTCTCTCCAAAGAATACTGAGAATCAAACTTCATGTAAAAGTCACTAGGAGGACATATGTCAAATGGTTCATCATGAACAGGCGGGAAAGGGAATGGGCCAGAAAGGCCAATAGTATTAGCAAAAGGGTTTTGTTTTGACTCACTGAGTGGAAGGAGTTCCACTTTAGGCTTTCATGTGTAACCCATATCCATAATAGGGGCTGAATCAAGCAAAGCATTCACTTCCCTAATGGAATCATCAATATCGAAGTCGAAACCGAAGTGAGTCAAACATGTTGCTAAGGGATCATCTAATGTAGACTGCAATAAGGAATTATCCACCGAACTCTCAATCATATTAACTTCACAAACATCCTCGGACTCAGGAGGTTGTTGGCTTACATTAAAAACATTGAGTTCGACGGTCATGTTGCTAAATGATAGTTTCGTGATTCCATTCCTATAGTTAATAATAGCATTAGATGTGGCCAAAAATGGACGACCCAAAATAACTAGAATGTGACTAGAGGGGTTGTGTATCAAGTACT
The DNA here is from genome assembly GCA_003290165.1 of Berberis thunbergii. Lineage (NCBI taxonomy): Eukaryota > Viridiplantae > Streptophyta > Magnoliopsida > Ranunculales > Berberidaceae > Berberis > Berberis thunbergii. The sequence goes on along the minus strand of QNQO01001348.1, from coordinate 50,547 downwards.
CTGAAGTCCACTGGAAAATAAACATTTTCAACCTTAATGATCACATCTTCTATAACACCGCGGGGACTTCTTATTGACCTATCTCCCAATTGCAATGTTACTTTAGTCGGTTTTAGTCCGCCAAGACCTAATTGCTCATAAACAGAGTATGGCAACAAATTAACACTCGCCCCTAAATCCAACAATGCATTATCAATCATATGATCACCGATAACACAAGAAATAGTCAGGCACCCAGGATCTCTATGCTTAGGCGGGGTTCTATGTTGAATAATTGAGCTTACTTACTCGGCGAGAAAGACTCTCTTTTGCACATGTAGCTTTCGCTTCTGTGTGCAAAGATCCTTCAAAATTTTGGCATAGATAGGAACTTGCTTAATAGCATTGAGCAATGGAATATTAATGTGAACTTGTTTAAAAATTTCTATGCTGGAGCTAACCGTGATGGTCACTACAACAATTAAGGCATTTTTCAAGAAACATTTTCCTTGACAAAAATCAAAATTTTGTTGGAAAAAATTTTTAACAAGGAAAAAATTCTTTATTGGGTTCGTGGAGGCATCCCATAGCTAAATGAATTATATTTTTGTTGGTAAAACAATTGATAAGTCAAGGAAACACGGTGTTGGTAATACTGACAACTACCAAGGAAATTCGTTGGTAAAAATCAAATAGTTTTACCAACAAATTGTTTTGTTGCAAGAAAACTTTTGTGTACCTATGAATTTTCTTCTCGAAAAAACTTAGAATCTTCGAGGAAAAATCTCATGGGAAAATGTAACTACCTTTATCAAAGAACTTTTTCATTTGTAAATCTAGGTCCCAATCTCTAAAGACACCAGGGACACCACTCTTGATGATAAGACCCCACTATGAAATTCCATATATAATAAATTTATTTTTAGGCTGAACGGGAATCGAACTCCTAACCTATAGTAAAATATGTTGCAATATTTACCAGTGTTCTAAAAATCGATAGGTGTTGGGCGGGCGGCGATCAGGTGCCTAGCGCCTAGGCGGTCTTAGGTTTTGTATTATTACTTTAATAATTTACAAAAGTTAAACATAATACCTTGTCAATTACATCCAATTTAATGCCAATATACATATGCAAAATTTAAAAACATGAAAAATTAACAATCGTGAACAAATTTTATTAAAACTCAAATGACTGAAGTTGGTCATGATGGGTACTTTATATAAATTTTAATTTGTGTACTTTTTATTTTTCTTCAAATTGCATGAATAACCTCAGTTATGTTTGATAAAATCTACATTAGTAAAATTGGTACCGGCAGATCCTTTGAGAATTCCATTAAGTAATCATCATTTGCTACATTTAGACATATACTGAATAAAAAACAATTAAATAATATATTTCTAAAAAATAGGAAAGAAAATAAAATAAGAACACAATCAGCCTTATTAAAAAATAAAAAAATAAAAATCACCCAGACCGCCTAGACCCTGCCTAGATCCCGCCCAGATCCGCCTAGACCCGCCCAGAACCGCCCAGACTGCCCGCCCAACCATTAATCTGGGCGATTTTCCACCTTCTAGCGCCTAGGCGCCACCTAGGCCAATTTTTAGAACACTGATATTTACCAATTGAGCAATTTGAATAATTGTGTTGTGTGAAACAACTTTATAGCTTATTAAATCAAATTACTCATTTTTTGCAATAAAAATATCATTGCTACGTATATAATAGAAACTAATATATAATATTTTGTCACTATAAATTAGAACTAAATATTTTACTGATTATAAGATTTATGTTAAATATCTACCACCTTTAGCAATGAAAAAAAAATCACAATAACACCATTATAATTAGCAACAAAATAGTAATAGCATTTCAATGCTATATGTTATTGAAATTGGTTATATCCCCAATGAAATAAAATTTAATTGTTGTAAATAAGAAAACGAGCCTTAATCAGAAAAAAGTTCATGAAAAATTTATCAATATTTAGCAACGAAATAAATTGTTAACATTAGTATTATAATTAACAGTAAAATAATGTTATATTGTTAAATAAATTTTATTTGATTTCAGATGAAATAATATCAATGCTACTAATAAAAAATTTCAACAAATTGATATTTTTCCACTAAAAGAGGCTATGAGCTTTAAATATAAATAAATTTCATGAAAAAAATTTCATTATAAGTAACCAAATAAATTGTTGCAATAACGTGGTAATTAACTAGAAAAAATTTAGTTTCATTGTTGAAGAGACACGAACAAGTGTTATAATGCATTTACAAAGAAAATGTTTGTCAATAATATTAATATTTATTAGCAATGAAATAATTTATTGTAAATGACGTCATTATAACTAACAAACTAAAATTTCGTTGAAATAGAAATATTTTGTTGCTAAATAATGTTGGAGGGAAATTGGCTTTAAAATGAATATTTTTCGCCACCTCCTTACAAAGAAAAGTTGCCAACAAAATAGATTTTGTTACAAAAAGTGACAACTCTATGGTTTTTTCAATGAAATTTGTTAGTAAATAAAACATTTTTTGTAGTGGGTATATCAATTTCCAACAAAATAATGATTTGTCCCTATAAAATAGTTAGTGAGCTTTAATGAGAAGCAACTTTTCATGAAAATAATTATCAGCTTTTACCTAGAAAACAATTTGTTACGAACAAGGTTATAATTACCAACAAAATCTTATTTCATAGCTACAAATATTTCATTAAAAAAGATATTGTTTCCAACAAAATAAAAATGTTGCCAATAGTGTGACAATTCTCAACTAAATATTACTTTGTTGTTATAAATTAATAAACAAGTTTTAACAAGAAAAACGTAATGGAAAAAATTATCAATCATTATCAACGAACCGAATCATTACTAATAATGTGATTATTGTCTAGGAAAACAATTTTCCTTACTAAAGAGAAGTGAATAAGATTTAATATTCATTAACAAGGAAAGTGTTGTTAAAATTAGTCTTCTTTAGCAACAAAATATTTCATTCTAGATGATGCCATAATTATCAAGGAACAAGTATTTTGTAGCCATAAAAATAACTTCGTTGTTAAATAAATTTGGCGAGAAATTGGTTTGAAGGTTATGTTTTCCGCCACGTATTTAACAAGGAATGTTTCCTACAAAATATATTTTGTTGGAAAATAGTAACAAGTTTATGGTTTTTTCAAGGAAATTTTTTATTCATTTACAATGCTACAATATTAACAAGGAAATCAATTTTCGTAGAAATAATTTTGTTGGTAAAAGATAGATTTCTTGTAGTGGGTAACAGAGCCCTAGGAAAATAATATGCCTAAGTGGGGTCAGAATCAAGAGGCGCATCTTTAGAAGGTTAGGCTTTATCAGCATCCTTATCAAATGAAGATGCAACATGCTTTGACTTAAACGGAGATGCAATGACACTCGAATCGGGCACTTGTACCCGATTGTGAACCTGTTTTCCACTCCTAAGGGTGGTAATAGATTGGACATCTTCATGGCGTGACTTAGATGTATTACCAACTATGAATTGACCCCTCGAGTTTGGAACATGTTGACTAAGAAATCTCTCTGGCTCTCTCTCTGAAGAAGACTGAGTAATCTTACTCACAGCTATCTCAAGTCTATTGAGGGCTTGAGATTGGTGTTGAGTCGTGGCTTTCAACTCAGATATGTCCTTAGAATTCGGCTCAATTATACTTTCTGAGCGCTGCAAAAATCGATTAACCATTTCCTTTAAACTTGATGTGTGGGATGGAAGAACTTGGTTGAGGTTGGGCCTAAAAGGGCTAGGGGCTTGAGGAGCCTGGGAGACAACAACAGGTCCCCCTTGGTGTGAGCCATGAGCCCAGGGATGATTTGGATGTTTGGCAAACCCTAAATTGTAATAGTTAGGTTGTGAATTATTGTCAGGTCGTCGCATCGCATTAAAAGAGTTGACTTGCTCAGCATAGTATGCAGGATAATCGTTTTGCAAGTCACAATTAGCTATTGAATTATCAGGACTCGAACATGCAGCACAAACTTCAGATGAAGCGTTTGCGAGAATTCAAAACTGCATCTATCTTTTGAACCAAAACAATTGTCTCTAACTTCGAGGCAGAAGGGTGGTGAACAGATGTATCTCTAACTTCATTTATACCGCCTTTACTCCTATCAAACTCCTTTCTCGAATAATCCCATTGCTGAGAATTTTTGGAAAGCGTCTCAAAGAATTCCCATATTTCATTGATACTCATTTTCATTAGTGACCCATCACTAGTGGCATCAATCATACGACGGTTTTGAAGAGTTAAACGGTCTTGGAAGTATTGAACTAGTCGTCACTTCTCAAATTCATGATGGGGACACCTGATAATGAGTTCATTGAAACTTTCTCAGCATTCATAGAAATGTTCACCCTTTTTTTTACTGACAATTAGATAAATCTCGTCGGAGGGCGTTCGTTTGATGAATGGGGAAGTACTTTGTCAAGAACTTTCTTGACAACGCATCCCATGATGTAATGGATCTCATCTCTAATGCATTTAACCAAGATTTCACCTCATCTTTCAAAGAAAAGGGAGACAACCTAAGACGGACTGAATCGTCAGAAAAGTTCTGGTACTTCAGAGTGGCGCAGATGTCAAGAAACTCTTTGACATGAAGATAAGGGTCTTCTTTCTCAAAACCATAAAAAGAAGGCAGCAGATGAATAATAGATAGTTTGAGTTCGAAACTATTTGCATTTGTCCCAGGTAAGACAATGCAAGACGGAACACTACTAGGAAGAGGGGCGAAGTAATCCTTAAAGGCCTTCCCCTCAGCCATCTTAGTGGATAAGGATGATGAACCTAAATAGGTAATGGGGACTTCAAAGAACTCCTCGAATTCTTGTCGAACAAGTCTACTCTTAGAATCACGCACCCAGGTATGCATAAACTACTAGATAACGAAGGTTCAAAGTCGACACTCCTAAACAGGCTTCAATTTTATTTTATTTTACTTTAAATGCAAGCCTAATCGCTATATGAAGTTGACCTAACTTTAAAAAAATTAAAAACAACGGGACCCTAAATGATGCACAAACAAAATGAATGGTAGACGGCCCTAGAGCTTTTCTTTACTAATGTAGGGCTGAAATTCAATTCAATTTACCTAACCGTGGGAGAGGCACGGTAATTTCCTATCAATCCGCCACTACAGAGTTCCTCCTACCTCTTTTTCCACTCTCTAGCTCAAAGTGGAATGTCAATTCAAGAACTGTTCCCAGATGGGATATGTTCCTTCAATCGACCACTTTAAGCTATCAAACGTCCAAAGGGGGTCCCTATGAGCATCACACTTGTCCTAGATAATTATCTTGCTACAAATTTTAAATAGTGAAGGCCTAGGTTCCTAACCCTAAAATAGATGGTGATTAACTTATCCGCGGGAGAAAGCACAGAAGTTTCAACTCAATCCTCCCACTATTCAAATTTGCATACAATACTACCTAGAACAAGCTAAACACAAGTGATCACATAGAAACTGCGCGCAGATGCGGTGGGTAGAAGTTACCTTCGGCATGAACCTCTTTCGGGTTACTTGCGACGTCGGGTAGAAGTCGATTTCTAAGAGTTTCCTCGAAAATCAAGATATTTCACTTCGTTCCCACTTGAGCTCCTATGTGTGTGACCGCCTGAAAAATAAATGCAAAAATAATTCAAACTCAATCAAATAAAACGAATAAGAAAGTAACTCGTAACACTGTTCCTAAAAAGAAAATTAAACATAATTTATAAACTAGCAAAAACAATCCTAGACTTCGATTGCACCGTTACAATCCCCGGCAACAACGCCAAAAACTTGATGGAGATTTTATTAACCTAAATTAATAAGTTAATAAACCCTACTTGTAATATGCAAGTGCACGAATGTCTAACAGGTGGACAGTGGCAAATACGAGTCAATCCCACGATGATTGACAAGACAGTCGAATTCTAAGACTTATTTAAACTAATTTAGAGTTGGGGGTTACAGCAGATGAAAATGACTAAATTAAGATAACTAAATTGACAACTAAAATTAAACTGGTGAGATGATAAGAGAGTAGACCGAGACATCGAATCCGCCACAGGTTCTTTGAGATTTGTGTAATCCAAATTATTGTTTTCAAGAATTAACACGACTAACCTAAAGATTAATCTAAAGGGGAGGTATTCAATTTGAGATTTGAATGGACTCTGAATAATTTTAAATTTCATGGATTTTAAAAGGTTTCAAATGATTTTACAAAATCCACTGTATTTTAATGAATTTTAAATGATTGAATTTTGTAGATTTTATAAAGGTTTTTTTATGGATCTATGAATTCTTATAAATATGTTATTAATCATAGGAAGCAATGAAAGAATATCACCTACATTATTATTCATGTCAACACAAATCATAAAACATCACTCAAAACATCAATTGAACAATTGTTTGTATGTTACGAGAATTTTACTTCAAATTAAAAAAAAAATCAAATACATTGAAGATTGTCCAAAAGTAATACAAATAACTATTTTACTTCAAATTGTTATCCCCGCCACCGCCACCTCTCTTTCTCCCTTATTCTTCATCTTCTTCTTTAATCACCACCACCACAGCGCTATCGCCACCTCTCCTCTTCCTCCCCCTTCTTCTTCTTCTTCTGAATCAATCACCACCACCACCTCTCATATCCCACCTCCTTCCATTTTCATCTTTTTATTTTCAACCTCCTTCCCCTCACCTCTTTTTTTTTCCGATCTTTTTTTTTTCTTTTTCTTCTTTTTGCCCTCACAAAGGTTCTAGCAAGTGGGGAACCTCCACAAGGGAGAAAACTAATAAAAAAAATTGGAAAAGAAAAAGAGATGAGAAAAAATAGAAGAAGAAAAACAAAGACAAAAGAAGAAGAAAAAAAAATGAAAATAACAAAAAACAAAGATAAAGAGAGGACAAAAGGAAGAGAAAATAGGAGGATAATAATAATAATAATAATAATAATAATAATAATAATAATAATAATAATAATAATAATAATAATAATAATAATAATAATAATAATAATAATAATAATAATAATAATAATAATAATAATAATAATAATAATAAAGAATAAGGGCATGATGGTGTGGCCAGAAGTTGCGGGGCGAGGTGGTGCTGCTCTTGTGAAGAGATAAGAGAATGGGAGGTGGTGGTGAACTTCAGCAGATCACAAAAAAGTGAGGTAGTGGTGTCCTTCAATGAAAATGGTGGTGTTATTTAACAATAGCCAATAAAAGTCCGTTGAAATATGAGGGGGGAAGCTTGGATTTGGAATAACTCTTGTTATATATAATTTCTACTCACAAATCCTTCAAAATCCACAACTATAACAAATCCATTAAAATCCACTACTTTTTTAATACCCCTTGATTTTGGTAGACATTTGAAAAGCATGAATTGAATACCCCCTGGTTTTAATGGTTTTAAAACAATCCTTTACAATTCGTATTTGAATACCCCTAGATTTATATGTATTATTTTAAATCCTTAATTGAATACCCCTGAATTTTAATGGATTTTAAAATCCTTCACAATCCATTAAAATTCGTAATTGAATTTCACCCCCTAAGTTTGCAATTGATCTCAGCAAAGGCATAAACCCCTAGCATTACATGTCTTTCTATGGCACACACAATCACAGGTTTATTTTAACTAATTCAAAACCCTAGCATTGCATGTCTTCTTACAGCACACACAATCACATATTCAAATTAATTATTTAAAGCAGTCTTTGAATATCAACAAGGGGAACTTCTAACTACCGATTAGTCTAGATAATTATTCTGGATAGAATCGGTGAAGCAAATTATTGAAATTCAGAAATCAACTGCGTTTAACATCCAAGTATATAGAAAATAATAAATTCAGATACAACAAACTCTAGGAAACTCTGTGGTTTCATCTTCGCCTCGGCACGGGGCCTAGAAGATCATGGTGGTGGTGGTCACTGCATCAGTGGAGGTGAAATTCTTCTCAACACGAACATGCATCCCGAGAAACTATTACAAACGCACTGTGGTGGCTCAGAATAAAGTTTGGGTGTGAATAGCCAAACTGATTTAAAAATCAGTTTTCTCCTGCGTCTTCGCCTCCAGCGAGCCACGCCGCTCCATTGATTCCTCTGATGAGATTCCTCTTCTCTGAACCTTCAAGGGAGATGAATACCAAGTGAGGAAAACAGGAGAGATAGGGACAGGACGAAAGGAGGAAGAGAACGAGGGAGGTGAAGTAGGGAGGTGCTCCCTGTTTCTGCTCGGTTGTTGACTCTTCTTCTTCGCTGAACTTGCAAGCAAGAAAGAAAATCAGTGAGAAGAGAGAGAAAGGGGCAAGAAAAATAAGGAACGAAGAGATGGCAGAATGGTGATTGGACGGTGGCATGCAAGGGAAGAGGAGCACAAACTGCTCTGTTTTGGTGGTGGTGTGCATGGGTCGTATTGGCTGCGAGATAGGGGAGGGAAACAGGAATGAAAAGAGAGATGCATGAGGGAGGTAGGTGAGGTGGCGCTGATGGTTGTGTTGTTAGTTGGCCGCGAGACAGAGTGACAGGAGATGGAAGAGTTGTGCGGCCTCCTCTGTCGCTGCTATGTTTGGTTGCGTGGATGAAGTAGGGGCGTGATGTAACAGGGAGGATATAGACGTGGAGAACAGGGAGGTGCTCCCTGTTTTATACGTGACGACGTGATGAATTATGGTGGTGTTCGGTGTTGGCTGCTAAAGAGAGAAATAGGGGGTCATGATGGTGGTCTGCGGTTGTGCGACACAGGGTGAGGAGGAGGTGGCGACTAATGGTGGAAGAAAATGAGGAAGTGGTGATGGTGGGATGATCGCACTGCAGTTTCTCCTATCAAACGATGATCGTCAACTGAGTGGATGTGGCGTGGTGGCTGAAAAAAAGAGGAGCCCTGGGGAAAAAGAAACGTGGAAGAGCCTTGAAGAGAAGGGAGAGAGGAAACCTAAATAGGGTTCTCCTCTTTCCTTGTTAGGTTGGGCTTGGGTTTCTAGGTCAGCTTTTGGGCTTAGGCTTAGGTTAAATTAGGTGGACTTAGGTGTGTTTAGGATAGGTTAGGTTTAGATATGTGACCCGCTACTTTGTACCACCATTAGAGTCAACCAATTGATCATTCCTCAAATTGTCGCCTTAATGCAATTTCATCATTCACGCTCAAATTCCTACAAAAACATGAAAACAAAATAATTAATTGAAACACTAACATATATAAATTAAGGGATATATTGTGTAATAATTACATGAATATCAGCAACTAATTGTTATTCTTATTTTCCTTGATCTACGTTCAATATCATAAAGCATATTCGTTTGCCCCTAGAACTTGTGCAATGTAATTGTCGTGAGGAAGAACGCCACTCCAATCATAGGTGTAATCCTTTGGGTTGGTAAAGTAGTCGTCAACAAAAGGAGTTGTGTCTACTAAGAAAATTTCTGCAATTTCTACAACATAAAATTCAAAAATGCAAACCCTGCTTAGTGAAACCGAAAAACAAACAAATGGATAAAGATTAATGAAAGAGTTATGACCTGCATCAAGAAGAAAGGAACTAAAAGAAAGCCATCTGCTATCAACTTTCCTCAGTACGTGACTCAATTGTGCCTCTACATCCCTCTGTAGTCGAGATTACCCAAAACTGCAACATTTTTTTTATCAAAAAAATAAATTAAAATAATACATTCGGAAGTACCTCAACAAAATTTTGTTACTTTTTTTTCCAATTTTTTCTTTTCTAATTGAAAAATTAAGATCCCATATGTTTGGATCGTCCAGAGAAGACTTACCACTGTGCCATTGCTTTTGCAAGCTCTCAGCTGTGTATATGTTGCTGAAAGAGTCTTCAAATGCAGGATCACTTATACCAGTCAATCCATTATCAAAGAAGTAATCCAGTCGAAACTACAAAATCTATGTCAAGCTTCTCTCCTATCCTCCCGATGTATAGATCACAGGTTAAAACATTTAAGTTTGTTACATTCATAATCAACTCTAACAAATTAGAAGATGTTTGCAGGACTAAACACACACACAAGCTAATAAAAATAAAACATCTTGTATAAGGTTTCTTGAATTGGATGTTTTAGGTGTGTGATTAATTGTTTTGCTCTAATTTATTTCTTTTATTATGGTTGTCTGTTTTTTCATGTGGAAAAATAATAATGATGATTAATAATAAATAAATGATCAAACAGAATTCATTTTTGCTTACAATTTTTAAGTAATTTCTCAGTCATGTATAAATCTATTCAAATAATTTACTTTTCAAGCATCAAGATCTCAATAAGAACATGAACAAAGCCCATTTTTTTACGTTTGATTAAGAAAATCGCCACTGGGTCAATACCATATTTATTATAAAGTTCTAGTAAGTACTTCAAACATATTTGTTGTGATAAAAACATGACTAAAACTCAAAACTAGATGACCTGAAAAGAAACTTGAGATCGTAGTAACATGACTGTAGTTATTTAGAAATAAATGATTAATTAGGATTAGCATTTGATTCCTCCAAATTTGTCCTTGCTGATCTCGAACCCACAAAAATGAACAACAGTGAGCCAGGGACCACCGTTGTGGTGGCTGAAGGCATTCCGATGCTTAAGTCAGGTAATTATGCAAGGAAGAATGAAGACTAGATGTAATCAGCAATGTGTATGTGTACCATCCTTCTTCGTTTCATTCACCTTTTATAGTGAGTGTTCCCTCCTAAATTTTTCCTGTTGTCGAGGGTGTGATGGAGGGAGGAGATCTCGCCCAGAATCTTACATATGCATGACTGAGTCTCTTCGGCACTTGGCTATGTTTAGGACCCAATGTTTGATTAGGCTAAGAGTTGATTTGTGTGTGTGGGTCTTGGGCCTGTGACAGCTCAGAGACTCGTGTTCGAGTCTTATTGTCCTATGCTAAGCCCCAAGACCCATGCCTTTTGGCTGACGTGACTTGAGCTTGGGAGTCTGACTTACAGGTTGAATTGTATATTAAGAAAGGGTTCGCTCGGGACCGCTTTGAAGTATTTCTTGTGTTAGGGTTGACCCATGCCATGTGTATGGTTGTGATTGTATGACCGATTGATGTCTCATCAGTACTGGGCCATTAACTGATAGTGTGCAGCAATTCGTGTTGTGCCATCATGGCTTATTTAGGCATTTTTTGGCTTTTGCGCAACATTTAATGTTTATGCAACGATTAGGTAATCATTTCTTCCACACACCAAACCCTTATAAGCCTGGGGAGTTTTTTCATTTACCTTTTCAAAACTTCTTTCCACTCTCTAGTATTTTCTCCTCCAACTTGATTGAGCATGTGTTTTTACTCAATCGTGTCTGTGCAATTTAACCTCTCGCATGAGCGTCACCAAGGTTGTTTAGACTTTTTTAGGGGGACACTGTTGTCCGGGGAGAACTTGACTGCCATTTGTCAACAATATGACATCCCTGGTTATTTGTGATCGCTGCTCCTATCGGGAAGTGACTTTCACTTTGTTTCGACGGAGGGGCGCATCTGCCTTTCACTTTCACTTTGTTTCACTTATGCTTTCCTGTTCCTAGCGCCATCTAGCGCTACTTGTCTTACCAGGGCATTGGCCAAGCTCAGATAGTTTCAAGTGGGTGGAGTATACTGATCGCTACTCTGATTAGGACAAAGGATGTAGAGCTCCACCTGTCAACAAAGTTGTTTCATTCCCTGACTTCCATCAAGATGAACAAGCCTGGCATCTGCTGGTTGGTGAATCGACATTGTCTGATTGGTCAGTTCGAGGACCCGGAGAATTGGCAACTGTATTGATTTCATGCTTCCGTGAAGTCTTGACTTTACCTTCGATGGTGTGCGGACCTTCAGCCGCATTGGGGACCTCCGTAAGTTCTTTTTCTTTTTGTTTCTGATATTCACATAATTATTACATAATATATACCTTAATTTATACATGTTAGTGTTTCGATTATTATATTGTATAGTAATTATTTCGTTTTCAAGTCTTTATAGGAATTTGAGCGTAAACGATGAAATCATATTAAAGCGACAAGTTAAGGAACGACAATTAGTCGATTCCAACGGTGGTATAAAGCAGTCACAAACCTAAACCCGAAACCTAATTCATAACCTAATCCATAACCTAAACCCAAACCTAATGGCAAGCCCAATCCTTCTCCTACCCTCATTGATGAATCATTCCCTCATTTCATCCCTATTCATCTTGATAATTTTATATAAATAGAAGATAATAGGGTGAGAAATAGGAGGAGGAAGAGAAGGGAAAAGAAGAGATTTAGAAATCAAAACCTCTTCCTCAATGGAGATTTCCTCAAATGAGCTCCTCTCTCAAAGGTGATTCTCACAAGGTCACCCTCACCACTCATCCATCTCTCACTCACTCCACTCACTCAGCAATCACCACCTCGCCACCACCATCACCCTAGCACCACCTCCACCGCCAGACAGCACAACCGCCACCGTCACCACCGTGAAACAGGGGTGTGACAACCCTGTTTCACGTCCAATTTTCACCCCACCACCACTCTCTGCTCCTCTCCCTTGTCCACCACCTCCGTACGAGTCCCACCACCACAATCACTGCCACAGTCACCTCGCCATAGCCACCAACCACGCCGCGAAACAAAGCCGCACCGCAACTCTGTTCCGCCTCGCAGACCCTGTTTCCCCTCATTTCTCGGCCTCTCTTCGTCTCGAGCTTCTTCCTGACTCCCTCTCTCTCGACCACCGTCACGACCAGACCAAGCACGATCACCGCCACCTCGCGAGACAAAGCTCGCAGCCACAGAAACAGGGAGCCCTGTTCCTCGCCCTCCTTTGCGTTTTTATTGATATCTAGCTGTTTCCTCACCCTTTCTCTTTTTCAGGTTCTGGAGATGATTTGAGGACGAAGAAGGCCGCGAGGAGCGAAGGAAAGCCGCGAGACAGCCGTTGTCGCACTGGAGAAGAAGGTGGAGCAGCGCAGAGTACTGTAGCAGAGGCGGGAATTGGTCAAATTCAGTTATTTGGCTATTCACACCCCCGATTTTGCTCTGTACCACCACAGAGCGTTTTGGGACCATTTCCTCGGGATTCGTGCTCAGACCACCTGCTGATCTGCTGAGTGCCACCACATCAAGCTTGTGACAAACTAAATGGGTTGTATAAGTTATTTTGATTTATTTTACTGAATTGTGTGCTTAATTGTTAATTACAATTTATTTCTGAATTTTGATAAATTGCTTTCACCTTGCATGTTCGAGAAATGAAACTTGATATGTTTGGTAGTTAGAATTATCCTTTATTAATATTCAAAGCATGTGTTAAAAATATTAAGCTTAAACTTTAATTAAGTGTGCCCTAAAAAGACACTTAATACTTTGTAAAAGCGTATTTGCTTGAAATAATTTGTTAATGTTTGATAGAAACATGGTATAAGTTTAATTGGATTTTAACGATCACATATTCGGTGTAAGCAAGGGATTCTCATCCCTAACGCTTCTCGTTTTTAAATTCAGTAATTTAAATTTCAATAATTTTACTAACTCATTGGTGAGTCCAAGCCACAAAAACCCATTTCATCTATCTCTTATTTTATTTTTCTTATTTTTAATTTATTTTTAGTTTAGTTTTAAAAATGTTGTAACCTCATTTTCCATTTAAATTAGTTTAATTAAATTCTAAAATTCAATTGCATCCACCTTCTTCGTGGGATCGACCCGTACTTGCCGTTGTCTACCAGTTAGGCACCGTGCACTTGCGGTTATTACAAGTGGGCTGAATTAACCTATTTATTTAGGTTAGTTAAATCCGCATCAAGTTTTTGGCGCCGTTGCCGGGGAAGGTTGCGGTGTAATTGAATTTAAGATTTATTTTCACTAATTATAAAAATTAAAAATTAAAAATTAAAAAAAAACAAAACAAAAAATTTATTTTTATTTTATTTTTTTCTTTTACACTCATTTTGTGTTTGATTTTGCAGATTACACGCTTCTCGAGAAAATTGGACGATCCTGCAAAACATCAAGCAAATTTTTTTTTTTTGTGAGGAGAGTTTTAATTTTATTTTCACCTCGTTTTATGAGTGTGTGGTGTAATAATTTTTGAGAACTTTACCATTTTTCATTTTGTTTAATCACTAAAAAAAAAAAAATTTGAAAAAACCAAAAATTTTCTAAGTCAAAAGAAATTATAGGGAAACAATTTTAATTGTTACCCAATAATTTTTTTTATGATTTAAAAATCCGATTTCTAAGACCAAGACCAGTAAATTTATTTACATGTGCTTGTGTGCTGATTGAAACAAATAAAAAGAAGTCGGACTTTTTTTGAATTGTGCTAACTTTTTGTATAGAACGGAATACGCACACTTTAAGTATTTCTATCACACGCAACGTATTAGCGACCAGGGTGCTTGGTGTAATTGTTTGAAATTGTGTGATTGGTTGTTTAATTTCTGTAATTGTGGATGCTAAACTTTAGTAATTCATAATAAGCAGACCCAGCTTATAAATAGAAACTGGTGGGACTTGATATCCCCACCTCATCACTCCAGGTGTGTGCAACCAATAGCCTAACATAATTAAAATCAATTAGCAAGTTAGATAGAGCATCTTTTAGGTACGGTGTTCATAGGACAACCAAGACTAAGGTGAATCCAATAATTTTTGTGTTGACCAAAGCTAAAAGTGACGATGGGTTTAAACATAAAATGAACTCCGAGAGGCCACCGCCACAAGGGTAATTCACCCGGTACGCCGAGTCATAAGTAAGCTACGATCCACAAGAAGAATTGGTGTAACCAACAGTTTTTGGTTAGGAACACAAGCCTCAAGTGTGCATTTAACATCACATCGTTCTCACATCTATTGGCTTACAGAGCGGTAGCACAAGGAAGTACTTAATTGGACCATTGTGAACTCCTTCTCTTGTGTGATAATCCGGTTTCTTTGAAACAAAACTCTAGCTTACTGATTTTGAAACTTTGCGGTGTAAAGTGTACACTCTTAGGATCAACTTGTAGCACCCATTGTTGTGTCATAAAGATTACATAAGAATAATTGTCCCCCAAAGATAAAATGATAATTGATCTCAAAAACGTTGATTGCTTAGGGGGGCATGTTTCTTGTGCATTTATTGGTTGTTGATTGCATGTGAGCCTGTGTATATTTTTAGAGTTAGTGCTTTCAAAAAAAAATGAACACAAGGGATTATCCAGCCTATTTTTCCGAGCAAGTCAGTTCATTTTATGACATGCGACTACCTGATTATGATCCACATTTAGATTATTACAACCCAGGTCTAGCCTATCATCCTGACTTCTCATGGGCTCATGGTCAGTACCATGAAGGCCTTCTAGACACTCCTCAGACTCCTCAAGTTTTCATTCCTGATAATGAGTTAGAGGATATCATGAAAATTTTTATAGAGCGAACTGGAGAAATACTTGTGCAAAATTCTCATGATATCACAGAATTGACAACTATTTTTCAACAAAATTCTCAAGCTATCCGGAAACTTGAGATGACTGTGAGTTAGATAGTTGAGTCACTTCCTGAGTTAGAGTCAGAAAAATTCCCTAGTGACTCATTTATTGATGAACCTGTCGATTCTGAGACACTACAGACATCTCCTTCCCGTGTTGACTCATGCCTCCCTAGTGACTCATGCATAGAATCAAACTGTGAACATTTTTTAGAGTCTCCCCTTGAATGTTTAGAGGTTTGTTTGACTCAATTTAGTTTAGACTTTGATGTTGATGATTCCATTAGGGAAGTCAATGATTTGCTTGACTCAGTCCCTATTGTGGATCCTAGTTATAAATGGAAGTCTAAAGTGAAGCCTCTTCCACTCAGTGAGTCAAAACTAGCCCCATCAGTTGAGCCATCTGAGCTTGACCTTAAACAATTACCTGACACCCTCAGGTATGCATTTTCAGGTGATGAGTTGTCTAGACCAATATCTCTATATGATTCATGTGATGAGCCTGTACCACCTGATATATCCATCGTCTCATCTACTTGCATCACATTCCCATTTATTAAGGCTACTTTCACCGATCCCTTGTGCTGTAGTGAGGATTTCAGTTTTCATCATCCTGTTGTGAAAATTATTCAATCTTATGATTTGGAACCAGACATAGGATGTTTTCTTTTTGGAGCACGCAAGGATCATCTGTTGTGTATGACTACTGGTCACTTTTGGAATGTCCTAGTGTATTTGGTGCCCCATGTGATTGCTATATTTTGGTGGACTGATCCTCAACTGTTCAGGTTGTTGATATACGACCATGGACTAAGTGTTTGTCATTTTCTTCCTCTCCACTATTTGATACACCATTTTTTAGGAAGAATATTTGACGGGCTGATGACGGTAAACCAAGCGCTCCTAGGAGGCAGCCTAACTTTAGTTGTGTGTCTTTGCTGTTAGTCTGGATTGATTTTCGAGTGCCCTATTTAGTTGTGTTTCACTCATACTTGTTAGCTCCGTAACAGTTTTGACTTCCAACTTGCCTTTTCTTTTTAGTTTTCTTTGTTAGTGTCGAGTATGCATTTTATCAATTTCTAATGAAAACTCCATGATTCTTATGTTTATGAGCCTCATTGATGGATGACTTCTTGGAAATTGGTAAAATCTTCACCGCGGTAATACTGTTCTAACCTCCTCTCATGTATTTACTTCATTCATTTCTCAGAATTACTTTGTTAAACATTTAGGACAATGTTTGGATTAGGTTTGGGGGTAGGGTTCATGAGTCGGTGAATTTTTCGCTTTTTTTTTCATAGTGTTTTCTTTTCTTTAAAAAAAAAATACTTTTCTGTCAAGAAAATTTGGTCTTTTGCGATTATGAAAAGGGATTTTAAATGTTTTATACTCAAGAAAATGCAAGCCAACTTGACATGTTGGTATATCGATAAAGACTGAAAGTTTAGTATGATCCTTAAGCTAGATCTAGTTCATAAGAATTTTCAACTCGATTATCTTTGCACCATGAGCCATGTTAGCATAACTTGAAGTTGATGAGTGAAATATATACTAGAAAACCTTAGAATAATAGTGGAAACTTAACCCTGAAAGTTTTGAGCCTTTCTATTTTTCTGAGGGTTATACATAAACTCTGATTTTTCTTGAGTCTGTATTATCTCGTTGATGATCTCATTATTCTTATTTTTCTGATCAATTGCTTTGGGAATGACATCAAAATTGAATTATTACACTAGAACTTCTTGGCTTATTCAATTGAGATGTCATAATACTAGCCCGAACTTAGGAAATGATCTAGGCATTTTTTTTCTTTAGACCATTAACTAGCCTTTTAACTTACCCATAACATTAACCTTTTTTGTAGCCTTTTGAGCCTTAGAATAACTTTTATTTGTTAACCCATTAACCTTTACCCAACGTTTCTGGGAATGTGTATGGATGGATATACTTGGTGTCAAAAGGGCATGAAGAGCTAAATATGAGATATTTCATAAATCCTCTATGAAAAAAAAAAAAAAGTTGAAGAAAAGAAAAATATTTAAAAAAAATGATTATTCAATGAGGATAAAGATGTGAGAATGAAGAAAAAAATTGATGGTGCGCAACATTAATTTATTCTTGACAGCCCTAATTGTTCGTATAATGGGTGTATACATTCCTAGAAACTTTTCTTAGAATCCTTTGACATTCCTTATTAACTATTAGCCAAGCCCTATTACAACCCAACAAAGTCCTAGTTGATCTTATGTAAAGGTTGGTTTCGTAGATGTGGAGATTTAATAACCAAGACCTATGGTGTTTGATTCAACATTCCCAAAAGTAATTGATATTCCTGTCCATGAGATCATGTTCATTCCATTCTTGAAAAGTCCGTTCTTCATATTACTATATGTGAGATGATTGTTTCCCATCATTTACTCTTTTCCTCACATATAAACTGAGTGAAATACCAAATCTCTGAGTGTTTTATTGTGAGTGACATGAAAGGTTTGAAGTCAAAACAAACTTTCTACTGGAGATTTAGTCATTGTTTTACTCTGAAATGAAAAGTTATGTTGACAGTGCTATCCACACACACACATTGAATTGAGGATGATTATGAATTTTTTTTTCTAACCTTTGGAGAATATTAAATTATTTGGAGATTTGTTGATACACTAAAATGACACTGTTGGTTTCCTGCATTTCTTGAAGTTTTAAAATGAACACTGTTTGACCAAGTTTTGATTGAGTCAGTAATGTTTGTGGGTAACATTTATGGAAACCCTCACGAGACTATAACTTGTCTATTAGAGGTAATCTAGGGGTTTAAAGCCTTGTTGCACGTTTAAGGTAAGTGCAACCGATGATTCCTGCGAAAGTGAGTTAGAATTTTCTTTTTATTGTTTTGCTCGAGGACTAGCAAAATATAGGTTTGGGGGTATTTGATATTCACATAATTATTACATAATATATCCCTTAATTTATACATGTTAGTGTTTCGATTATTATATTGTATAGTAATTATTTCGTTTTCATGTCTTTGTAGGAATTTGAGCGTAAACGATGAAATCATATTAAAGCGACAAGTTAAGGAACGACAATTAGTCGATTCCAACGGTGGTATAAAGCAGTCACAAACCTAAACCCGAAACCTAATTCATAACCTAATCCATAACCTAAACCCAAACCTAATGGCAAGCCCAATCCTTCACCTACCCTCATTGATGAATCATTCCCTCATTTCATCCCTATTCATCTTGATAATTTTATATAAATAGAAGATAATAGGGTGAGAAATAGGAGGAGGAAGAGAAGGGAAAAGAAGAGATTTAGAAATCAAAACCCCTTCCTCAATGGAGATTTCCTCAAATGAGCTCCTCTCTCAAAGGTGATTCTCACAAGGTCACCCTCACCACTCATCCATCTCTCACTCACTCCACTCACTCAGCAATCACCACCTCGCCACCACCATCACCCTAGCACCACCTCCACCGCCAGACAGCACAACCGCCACCGTCACCACCGTGAAACAGGGGTGTGACAACCCTGTTTCACGTCCAATTTTCACCCCACCACCACTCTCTGCTCCTCTCCCTTGTCCACCACCTCCGTACGAGTCCCACCACCACAATCACTGCCACAGTCACCTCGCCATAGCCACCAACCACGCCTCCGCCTCGCAGACCCTGTTTCCCCTCATTTCTCGGCCTCTCTTCGTCTCGAGCTTCTTCCTGACTCCCTCTCTCGCGACCACCGTCACGACCAAACCAAGCACCATCACCGCCACCTCGCGAGACACAGCTCGCAGCCACAGAAACAGGGAGCCCTGTTCCTCGCCCTCCTTTGCGTTTTTATTGATATCTAGCTGTTTCCTCACCCTCTATTTCTCTTTTTCAAGTTCTGGAGATGATTTGAGGACGAGGAAGGCCGCGAGGAGCGAAGGAAAGCCGCGAGACAGCCGCTGTCGCGCTGGAGAAGAAGGTGGAGCAGCGCAGAGTACTGTAGCAGAGGCGGGAATTGGTCAAATTCAGTTATTTGGATATTCACACCCCCGGTTTTGCTCTGTACCACCACAGAGAGTTTTGGGACCATTTCCTCGGGATTCAAGCTTGGACCACCTGCTGATCTGCTGAGTGCCACCACATCGAGCTTGTGACAAACGAAATGGGTTGTATAAGTTATTTGATTTATTTTACTGAATTGTGTTCTTAATTGTTAATTACAATTTATTTCTGAATTTTGATAAATTGCTTTCACCTTGCATGTTCGAAAAATGAAACTTGATATGTTTGGTAGTTAGAATTACCCTTTATTAATATTCAAAGCATGTGTTAAAAATATTAAGCTTAAACTTTGATTAAGTGTGCCCTAAAAAGACACTTAATACTTTGTAAAAGCGTATTTGCTTGAAATAATTTGTTAATGTTTGATAGAAACATGGTATAAGTTTAATTGGATTTTAACGATCACATATTCGGTGTAAGCAAGGGATTCTCATCCCTAACTCTTCTCGTTTTTAAATTCAGTAATTTAGATTTCAATAATTTTACTAACTCATTGGTGAGTCCAAGCCACAAAAACCCATTTCATCTATCTCTTATTTTATTTTTCTTATTTTTAATTTATTTTTAGTTTAGTTTTAAAAATACTGTAACCCCATTTTCCATTTAAATTAGTTTAATTAAATTCTAAAATTCAATTGCATCCACCTTCTTCGTGGGATCGACCCGTACTTGCCGTTGTCTACCAGTTAGGCACCGTGCACTTGCGGTTATTACAAGTGGGCTGAATTAACCTATTTATTTAGGTTAGTTAAATCCGCATCATTTTCCTATTTAGTATATGTCGTTATCTGACTTATTCGTTGTTTCTAACTAGGGTTGCATGACCCTGTCGTCCTTTCTCCTCAAGAGGAGAAGATGGGAGCTGACTTCCTCGCTCTGCTGCCGATGCATAGACTGGTGGTTATCCAACCGGATAACATTAGGAGGAGTATTATGCCTACAGGTTCTTCAGTCGCCAAAGTGCAGGCACCTGTGTCTAAGAAGAAGAAGGTGTCGAAGATGCCCAGCTCATCAAAAAAGAAAGCTCTTAAGGGATTGTTTTCTCCCCCTCCTCGCTCTAAGAGACTCAAGTTGGGATCCACTCCTCCTCATGCTACTGCCCAATGTGTGGAAATGGATGTTGTGGACATGACTAGTGACGAGGAGTCGCCAAAGGTCCCGGCCATTGGTAAACCGAGAACGGAGCTACTGGCTTTGGAGTTCCTACACCTGGCATGTCTGTTGTAGAGGAACAATTTGTTCCTATGAGCGCTATATGTGATCCTTCCACTGGTCTGGGAATTGAAGCGTTGTTTGATCCCCCTTCCACTGTGGGGGATGACGAGAAGCAGGTTGTTGAGTCCTATCCTTCAGGAGGTGTTAGGGAAGAGAATGGATTGGCTTCTAGTCCCAAAATTCTCCATACTAGCACTGGGGTTGGTTTACATGCTTTGGCGGGTGCTCTCCTGAGTTTTATTGAGAAATACACGTGGCACAAAGAGGTGGATCACAAGACTGATATCATCGACTTAATAAAAAAAAGTTTATTTTGGTTGGTTGACTAGCTATCTTTGGAGAAAGTGGTCGCGGGGGGGGGGGGGGATTGGGGGGTGGGCAACTTGATCATGGGCAAAAGCTTATGATGCTAATAAGTTGATGATGTAATTGATTCGTCACTTGATTTTTTGTCGTGCTAATCGTTCATGCTCGTGCACTTTTCCAACTAGGGGATGGTTCACTTAATCCATGCTAACATGGCGGGTACTGAAGTAGAGTCTGTACGGGACTGATTCATTGCCTTGGAGATGAAGTTCATCGAATCGAAACATAACTCTCTGATGCCCTTAGCAAGGCATACTCGCTAACCGAGCAATTTGCCACCTAGAGTGATCTGGAAGTTCAATTGGCTGAAGCCCATTGGGGTTTGAACAGTGTGTTGGCTGCCCAGTCTTCTTTGGAATCTCAACTGAAAGGAGCCCAAGTGAATATGGACAAAGCCCAAGGTGCCCGAGCCGAGCTGTTGTCTGAGTTAAAGAACGCCCAGGAACGTCAAAACTGGGCGATAAATGAGCGAGTTGCATTTGTTGAGCGTTTGTCAAAGGTCATGTAGCCTACCACCGCTCTAAGAGTGTTTTGGACAGTGAACATGCTGAGACAGCCTGCCTAAAGAGGCTTCATGAAGCCCTTCAGGTGCATCTTTTTGCGCTTACCCAAGAGCTTGACTCTGAGCATGCATTTCGTGGTGAGGCAGACCGTAAGCTAATGGACTCTAAAAATAGCTTGGCCACGGCAGTCGGTATGCTAAAAAGAAAGAGCTTCTCGAGGCTGCCAACAATGCTCAAACCAGTAAAATTGTTGCTGGGAGGCTAGATCTATTGGATTATATCGA
The DNA here is from genome assembly GCA_003290165.1 of Berberis thunbergii. Taxonomy (NCBI): domain Eukaryota; kingdom Viridiplantae; phylum Streptophyta; class Magnoliopsida; order Ranunculales; family Berberidaceae; genus Berberis; species Berberis thunbergii. The sequence continues at coordinate 28,649 of QNQO01001348.1, read as the reverse complement.
GCATGACAGCAAGGGTTGGAATCTTTCTACTTATAGGCCTCTTGCTTATGCTCAATACAAGGAGGCGGATGGCTTTTTCTCTTGTTCGCGGGGTGGCCTTGAAGCTAGTTCGGGTATCACGGAGATGGCTACCAATCTCGATGTCGCGGGACCAACTTTGGATCCTTCTACCCACAAAGTTGCTTCTAACTCTGTTTCTCGGGAAATCTTCCTGACTCTACTCCCGCGTAATGAGCAGTTTCTTGTACTAAGAAATTTATTAATGAGAAAATTTTATTTTTCCTTTTTGTCTGTGTCGTAGCTGTCGCACTTGCCATTTTCAATTCTTGTATAGATTAGGCTGAGTAGATGAGTGTGTCAACCCCCATCAAAAGTAGGGCTTTAGTCTAGATCGGAGCCCTTACTTGGCTTGTCCGACCCATAATCTGATAATAGTATAACTTAATCTCCTTTAAAATTAAGTTGTAGAACCGTCACTCTGGTTTGTGTTCTCTTAGTAACATAATTACTAGTCAAAAGGGTTGAGCTTGTGCAGAAGTCGCATTTGCATTGAAGACTGGACTCCCTCGAAGGTCATTGATCCTGTATAGTAGTCAGGTTGTTTAAGAAACCATTTATCGTCGATCTGGATTTCAACGTCATATACTTGTTTTCAGTCCTAAGGAGAGTTTTGAGTTGAAATGGAGTGTCACTTTTTTTCTTATTTGAGCTAGACTTCCATAGTAAACCCAGTCTTGAACAGAAGGTGGGTTGTTGATAAACCTTTTTTTGCCTAAACGGGCTAGATTCATGTGTTCATCTGGCTCAATCCTTGAGAGGATTTGAGTTGGAAAGAAGTCATCTCCACCTGCCTGGGCTAGACTTCATGATAAACCCCAATCCTGAACAGAAGTTAGGTTGTTGAGGAACCATCTTTGCCCGAGCAGGCTAGATTCATGTACTCATCTAGCTCAATCTTTTAGAGAACTTGAGCAAGAAGGAAGTCATCTCCACCCGTCTAGGCTAAACTTCACGATAGACCCCAATCCTAAACAATAGTGGGGTTGTTAAGGAACCATAATTATTAAAATAGATGCTCCATGTTTCAAAGTTCATATATGCATGGGTTTGCATAAATTCATAAGATAATGGATACGTGCTTCAAAGTTTTGATATATGCATAGTTTACATGTATTTGACTAAAGTAAGGTTCTATTAAATATAGTTGATGATACATCAAAACAGCCTCTCTTTTACACCGTACATGTGTCATGATGATCTCGAGAAATAATAGGCCCATGCGTCAACCCGGCACTGACCCGACCGAAGCGGTTTCAAGCCCGCACACTGCCTGAACGAACTAGATTCATGTACTCGTCTGTCTCTATCCTTGAGATGACTTGAGTTGGAAGGAAGTACTCTCAGCCTGTCTGGGCTAGACTTCAAGGTAGACCCCAATCTTGAATAAGAGTTGGGTTGTTGAGGAACCATCTTTGCCCGAATGGGCTAGATTCTTGTACTCATATGGTTCAATCCATATAGACCTCATCCTGAACAAGAGTTGGGTTGTTGAGGAACCATTTTTACCCGAACAACCAAAATTCTTAATAAGTGGACTAGGTCACTTATTGGGCGAGTTGTCGGTATGCTAAATAGGATTAGACATGGCCTTTGTGTGCCATCTTGGTCCCTTAGATTATATTACTCCATTTTGGTGAGTCGTCAACAGACTGGACTTGGTCCACCTCATGATGTTGTGGTTCCTTAGGCAAACTAAGCTACTTAACGACAAGTTGTCGTCATCCTCCTTAGGACTAGGCTTGGTCGTTGTGCGCCATTTTGGTCCCCATGAATGAACTATGCTTTTTTCAAGTGGTGTGAGTTGTCCGTAGACTGGGTTCGGTCTGCTCTATCGTACCTCGGTTCCTTAGGTAGATTAGGTAACTTATGTAGTGGGTTGTCATTTCCCTTAATAAGACAAGGCTTGGCCTTTATGAGCCACTTTGGTCCTCGTAACAGGACTGTTTTTAGTGCGGTGATCTGTCAGTGGACTGGGACTCGACCGGCTTGCAACAAACGGTCTGTCGACTAAGTTCTGTACAAAGGTGTCTTTTCATGGTTCCTAAGGCCGACTATGTCATTTATGCGGCAAATTGTCGACATCCTGAATAGGACTAGGCTTGGTTGTTGTGTGCCATGTCGGTTCTCATGCTCGTACCATACCTCTTTTGAGTGGTGAGTTGTCCATGGACTGAGCTCGGTCCGCTTTGCAGTACCTTGGTTCTACAGGTGCCCTAGGTCACTTGTGCAGTGAGCCGTCATTGCCATTAATAGGACTAGGCTCGATAGTTGTGCACCATTTTGGTGCGTGTGATCGGACCAAGCCTTTCAACAGTAGTGGGTTGTCTGTAGACTGGGCTCAATCCTCCACATGTTACCTCAGTTCCTTTAGGTAAACTAGGTTACTTATACAACAAGTAGTCATTGCCCTTAATAGGACTGGGCTTGACCGTTGTGCGCCATTTTGGCCCCTGTGACAGGACCAAATTTTTCCCTGTAGGAGTTGAGTGTGGAATAGAGTCGTTTTAAAAGAGATTACCTTTATTGATAGTTTTTCTTCAAAAATTCTACTCAGACTCTTTTACTAGTAAGCCTTAGGCATGTTGGTTCTTTTCTTTTTAAGGGGACTAGAGCCGTCGCAGCTACTTACACGATAGTTTTATTGCCATGTAATTTCATTCCTTGGCGAAAGTCCAATCTCCCCTTACAGCCCTTGTCTGTCCGTTGACAGGTTATTTGACGCATCGGTGCCGTGTGGAGACCACTGGTCCCATTTGGTGAAGCCAGGACCTTCCTAAAATCACATTGTACACGAAGAGAGCATCTACCACAATGAACTTCGTCATTAGGAGCTTATGCTCCCAACTGAGTAATTTTGAGTGTTGTTGAAGCCAACCATCACCTGGTTGTGCGGTTTCAGCTTTTCCTCTCTCAACCGCATCCTATGGAATGCTTCTAGGAATAGGATGTTGACTGAGCTCCCTATGTCCTCGGCTACATTTTCATGCCCCATTTCGATATTGCAATAGTGATAACCAGTGCATCATTATGCAGGGAATAAACCCCCTGCATATCCTGCTTAGTGAGTGTCGGGTCCAGGGTTGGGTGCTCTACGCGGGCGTGCTGGACTATGAGGTTTCCAAGATGAGAATCGGTCCGCAGTTCTCGGATTGCCCTATTTCTTAACCGGTTGAATTTCTCTGTTCCATCGTGTGTACTATGTAGAATGTAGATGACGTTCGTAATCTTTTCTTTGGCATCTAGTGTCATTTTTTTTCTTTTTTTGGGGTTGTTTTTCATCAGAATTTGCAAATTCTCCTAGTCTCCCCCTTTGAATCCATTACTCTATCTAATTCTTGAGACTCTAGAAGTCCTAAGTGATTTGACCGTGGTCCTTGGGATAGGCACTTGACCATGGTCCTATCATGCCTCGAAGGATTGCTCTTAAGCTTTGGGGCACTTGATGTTGCCAAAGTTCTTCATGGCGGAGAGGATTTTGGGCAAACTAGAATTGATCAGAAAGGCAAACTTGGTGTACCTTGAGCCGACGTAGTTAGTAAACCTGTCAGGTTTCACCTTGTAAGACTCGATTTTGTTTTCGTTTTTCCTCCTCTTCAATCTGTCCTCCTCTTCGCGCCTCTTTTCTTTTTTCCTTTATCCCTGGCCTTAGTGGCTTGTTCGACTTCATTTTCGCCTCCTTTCTTGGTTGCCAGCATTTCTTCAAGAGTAATATACTTTTGCGCACTTTTTAGTAAGTCTGCCATATCTTTAGGGGGTTCCAAGGTGAGGAGATGTAAAACTGACCACCTATGAGGCTAGAAGTGAAATTGCAACCATCAATCAAAGTCAGCTCGACGTTCAAACGAGTAACATACTCTATGAAGGTCTCGCCCTGCTTCTGCATGAGATTCAACAAGTAGTGAGGCCCTTTCCTGATCGGTTGGCTCCCGACGAACCTGGTGATGAATGTTTTTGCCAGGAACTAGAATGAATCAATAGATCTCGGCTAAAGACTATGGAACCAGGTCAGTGCAGCCTTCTTCAGGCTGGTGGGAAATTTTGTCATAGGATGACTTTTGAACTTTCTTTTAGTGCTATTACGTTGTGGTAATGATGCAGATGATCTGACGGATTGATGTTCAATCATACAAATCGAGCTTTGGAGGCACAAATTTCTTTGACAGGGTCGCTCATGATTTTTTCCGAGAATGGAAGGACAGTGAGGTCATACAAGACAACAGGATTGTTTACCTCAGTCTTCATGATCCCTATCGACCCTTAAGTTCTTTTGTCGACCAACTCTTCGCTCCTCTCCGGGGAGGTTCTCGCTTTCCAGGACGCGCTTTCGGGCATCCTCTTGGGTGTGGGACCTCTTCGGATCTCTGCCAATTTTGGGTGGCTACTGTTGATCCTGGGAAAGTATTTTTACCACTCGCGCTAGATGATCCATGTGGAATAGGATCTGGTATATGCGTGCAACTGTTTTGCTCTCTCGACTAGATCGATTTGGCCCCGTGGCTGGGCTTCCCTGGATGAAGGGTATTCTTAGGCATCGTTGTTGAATGCTCAAGATTTGGTGTTGGCGACCATGTCTCGATGCACTGCTTAGCTAGAAACAATTTTATATGTTCATTTAAAGGAAAACTTGCCATCCTCCCCATAGACGATGCCAAACTGATGTGTCCAAATTTGTCATTGCTGATCTCTTGCCTGCAAAAATGAACAATGGTAAGCCAGGGTACACCGTTGTGGTGGTCAAAGGCACTCCGATGCTCAAGTGAGGTAACGATGAAAGGAAAATTGAAGACTGGATGTAATTAGCAATGTGTATGCATACCTTTCTTCTTCTCTTTGTTCACATTTTATAGCAAGTGTTCCCTTCTCAACTGTCTCTGCTATTGATAATCTGATGGATGGATGAGATATCACCCAAAATCTTACATGTGGATGACTTAGTATCTTTAGCACTTGGCTCTATTTAGGACTCAATGCTTGATTGGGCAAAGAGTTTATTTGTGTGAGTGGGTCTCGGGCCTTCGACAACTCAGAGACTCGTGTTCGGACCTTATTGTCCTAAGCCAAGCCCCAAGACCGATGCCTCTTGGGCTAGCATGGCTTGGGCTTAGCCTCCTAACATACGGGCTGAACAAAAATTTAAGAATGGGTCCACTAGGGACAACGTTGAGGTTTTTCCATGTTAGGTTTGACCCATGCCATGTGTATGGTTGTGATCGTATGACTGATTGATGTCTGATCAGAGTTATTTTTGCTTTCCTAGTTAGGATTATATTTGTATCCCAATAAATACCCCATTGTGAGATGAGTAAAATATGTTTTGAATTATTTTAAAGTTGTTTTATTTGACATGGTATCAGAGCATCATTCGAGAAGTAGAAGCTAGAAGAGAAAGTAGGAAAATTTTGTTTTCTCTTCTCCTCTGTTCCATACTAGTTTGTTTATTCTTTTGTTTCTTCTTCTTCTTTTATTCTTTTTTTGAATTGTAGATCAATACCCTATTATGCTCACTTCCACTTCAAACCCAACCAATCACTCACACACTCTCTCTTTGCAATTTAATTTGAAGTTTTAAGTTTCCGAGTTATTCCAGTTCAACTCACTCACCATTGACGGTCTCAACCCGCGCCACACTCGACAAGAACCATCATCATTGGTGTCACCTACAACGGAGGAATTGTCCTTGGCACCGATTCAAGAACTAGCCTAGGGATGCACGTCACAAATTGTGTCTCTGATAAGATCCCTCAACTAGCCGACAATGTATACTTGTGTCGTTCCAGACCGGCAGCTGATTCTCAAGTCGTGTCTGATTACGTCCGTTATTTTCTTAATCAACACACAATACAGTTGGGTAGCATAGCCCACTGCCAAATCATCTGCAAAACACCCACTATTGGATGTAACCGAGCGATAATGACTCTGAGACCTCGCAGAAGAACAGGCCAGAGTCATTCACAACATGAATGGTCAAACTCTCAACAGCAGACACACCACTCGGCTTCCTACTAACTCAACCAAACCTGTGTCAGAGTAAAACGACAAGGCAAAATGGAAAGCATGCGATAGGGAGACCAAACATAGTGCGGGTACAAGGTGTACTCAAAATAAACCTTTTTTCATTAACAGTTGAAACAAAATAAAAGTACAAATGAACAAAGTCTAGTCCTCATCAAGGGGTACAGATACGGGAAACTAAGCTTAATAGGGGAAAAGCATGAGTTGCATCTGTACGCGCCTCAATCTGAGCGTCATGATCTGGATCGCCCTCTTCTTCTGATGACACAGAAACCACTCCAAAGTATACGTAAGACATCTTCTTTTAATATACAAGGTCCCATTTCGAATGTTCTTCCTTTATCACGCCAGCAGCTCTAATCTCCCATGCACGGCCCAATGGAATTCACACTTTCCCTAAGCCTTGAGAAGTTCTTCCTCGCACACCTTCGCTTCAGCAAGTTCACATTCCAAAAGCTTCAGCTTGCCAGTCAGCACATCAACCTGAGACTGCTCCATAGCCAAGCTAGTCTTAACTGCGTAGCTGCACTGAGCTCATGTTGCTCCAGAAGAAGCTGGTCTTCGACTTTCCTTGCTTCCCAAGCACTGAATTCCATGTTGGCCTCCAACTGTTGTTTCTGGGCAACCCATTCAGCTTCCTTCATGGTATTCTCCTCAACGAAATACCGCAACTCAGAGCCCATCTTAGCCGCAGCTTCCTGTGCAACCTCCAGATCACGAGGGATCAGATCCAACTATTGCTTGAATTTGTCCCTCGTGGACACCGCCTCTGCTAAACTAGACTCAAGGGCTTCCAAATGAACCTTTTGAGTCTCGACGTCAACAGCTGACTGTTCTATCTTCTTCTTCTTAATATATTTCCTTAGCAGCTCAATTTCAAAAAGTGCATCAGAACACAATCTCTGCATAATCGATAATACACGCTCCATGGTGTACACCCTCTCACGAGCCGCCTCAATTTCCATCCCAGTGACGGCCACCTGGCTCAAATGAGACATCTCCAGCATAAGGTGTTTCAAACCCTTATCCATACGCCCTTCCAGCGTATCATCCTCGAGCTTCGGAGCATGGTTCATCAGCCAGTTGTAACACCTGCTTATGTGATTCCTCGAAGCATAGTCCACGTCAACCTCCTAGTGTCAGGCCTAGTGACTCATCTTCACTATGTCCGGAGCAAACAAACTTATCCGTGCATCCGGATGGAGCTCTCATGGGCGCAAAATTACACCAGCACTGCCCTTTGTATTCGTCATTGTACCCAGGCCCTCATCCATGGCCTTCCCTTTGTCAACTAGAAGCCAACCCTTTATTGCGAAATGGCTCAGCGGAATCCAAAAGAAAATAAGGAAGCAAATTGTCCAAAAGACCCTCCATCACCTTGATATACAACCTGGAGCGAGACAGGGGACAATGCGAACTACAAGAAGGATGGCCCGCATTACCACGACTATTGTCAAATGACCCACTGGCGGAACGGCTGAACTCTGGGACCTCAGACGAATCATCATCATAGCCCTCCAGTATAACGGTTTTGGATTGGTCAGCACCAGTAGAAGCTGCCATAGCATCAGCTTCTCGCTCAAATCTTCAACCTGCTCGGTACTTAGATTTGACACATCTTCAACCCCTACTAATCGCAGAAGGTCCTTGTCCCAGCAAGATACTTTGGCCTCCACCCTGGCAGGCTGGTAAGGTTCACACTCCGCCCTCACTGGAGTAGACCGTTTGGGAGTCAACTGAGTCCTAGCGCGAGACCTCTTCGAACTTACAAAGGAGGTGACTATCTCAGAAAGCCCCTCTTTGTCAGACAAAGAAGGTGCCTTAACTTTGGAAGTCTTTCTTTTTCTGGAAGGGGCTCCACCTTCAGACTTAACCTTTGGCATTTGATAAAGCATGGGGACCACGTGCCAGTTAGCCCACGGCCCACTGCGGCTGAAGTTAGTAGGACATATAATGTTCTCCACCCTTATCCACAACATGCCACATAATGCCTTCATATTGTCTTGCTCCTTTAGGGAAAGAAGAGTGGTGGGGAATATAAGAACCACGTGCATGATCAACATACAATAGATGCAACGAAATCAAAGGGTGAAGCTATACTTACGAAGTGGCTTGAACTCCCGCTCAAGCAGACGACCCTTGAACTTGAAGTATTTCGAATCCGAATGAGCCAATAAATAGTATTTCTGCCAAAACTTGAAGTCATCTGGCAACTTCTCGAAGCAAGCCAGCAAAGTCATCTTGCAAATGACATCATGTGAAGTCATGCGGATGCCAGCAACCTTCACTTTGATCAGAATAAGAAGGATAATTTTGTACCCATTGGGTACCAACTGGGCAGAAAGGATTCCAAGGCAATCCAAGAAGCCTCAAATCTCGTTAAGAATAAGAAAACGACTTCAATTTGAAGTATTCCGCGATGCAAATAGACGAACCCTTCCGAAAGAAACTTCAGCATTTAGTCATCATTTATAGCATAGAATGGCAGGTCCTCTGGGACCCCAAACGTCCTTCGAATTTCAGTAAGACCCGATTCGGAAACCAACCTATCTTCGAAGAACTGGAGGCCCTTGGCTAGAAGTTCATCATCAAGGTGGTTTTGGCGAGCCATGGAAAAGATGAAAAAGCTTTCAATCAAAAGATAAACAAAACAGAATTTCTAACAGCAAAGAAATGGAAGAGTCAATTTCTGCAGAAAATAAAGATCTAAATAGGGATTGGTTTCGTGTCTCTTCTCCATTGAACCGATGCATAATTAATGAAACACGTGGCTGAAGCAACGATTGAGACTCGATCATCATGAGCGGCGTATCTTTTCAAGAAGTGACTTAGTGAACCGATGCGATGGCGTACTAACTCAGGGGAGAGTAGCTGATGATACACCAAAATGGTCTCTCTTCTACACCATACATGTGTCTTGATGATCTCGAGGAATAATAAGCCCAAGCGTCAGCTCAACACTGATCTAGCCCAAGCGGTTCTAGGCCCAAACAATGCAGTCTGCCAGACAGACTCAAATTATTACAGCCTGCTAAGCCCCCGTGTCACACAACTATCCTCAATACTCGTAAGCCCTGCTAAGGTAAGTATCTCGATGATAGCTTCGGACAGGCAAGACAGCAGCATTTTGCTTCCAACTAGAAAGCAAATACCAAATTATACATCACACATGAAAACTTTTATCTATGGACAACACTCTGATTGGGAACTATCTCCCACGTATCTAGGAACACAAGTCTAACAAGAAAACTTTCATTCACAACACAACTCGTAATTAGAAAATGATATCCACGAAGATATTCTTCCCTAAACTATGCCACTGATGGCCTGGTCGAACCAGGACTCCAGCACTATAAATAAGACATGAGGTTGGTAAGCTAAGGTACACTACAAATTCTCTGTTTATAGCATTACACCTTCCTCAAATCCCTATCTGACTTTAGCATCGAAGTGTCGTCGACCAGCACAATGGTGGTATATGGCTCACGTGTGTTCCTTATGCAAGTCAGCAGATTAGCAAGTCAAGGTCAAAGCAAGGAGTGAAAATCGACTACATCAATAAGTCATGTTTCTCTTGATGTTATTCATTTCTCGACATTTTTATACCTTATTTTTGTCAAAACAGATTAGAACTCTTTTTCAATTGTATTCTCTTAGAGAGTAGGCGCCCGATCAAAAGAGTAATATTTGGTTTTTTATTTTGCCACCACCAAGTGAGTTAAAGGGGTTTTGAATATTTTGATCAAGTCCACCTTATGTTCCACAAGAAAGTTAGGTAGGACTGAATCTGAGCAGTCAAGATCAGTTGGGATATGAACATAGTTCCCCACACTGATCTTTCCATTTCATTCCAGTGTGAAGCATTCATCATTGGTCTTGTTCTGTTCTCCAAATGAACGGATGCAAAGCCAAAGATGCACAGACATAGATAAGTGTCTACACTACAAAAAAAACCAAAATTAGCTACGGAAATTAGCGACGGTTTTTTAAAACCGCCGCTATTTAAACGGTTTGCGACGGCATTAAACCGTCGCTATGGTTTCTGCCACGGTTTCGATACATAAATTAAAATAACCGTCGCTAACCGTTTTGCGACGATTTAAAACCGTCGCTAATACGAGGATTAGCGAGGGCATCCGGACCGTAGCTAATGTTTAGAAATTTTTTTGTTAGCTACGGTCAAAATACCGTCGCTAATGTGATTTTTTTTTAAATATAACAAAACAACTTAGCTACGGCACTTTGGCCGTAGCAAAGGTTTGGAAATTTTTTTTGTTAGCTACGGTCCACATACCGTCTCTAATGTGATTTTTTTTTTTAAATATAACAAAACAACTTAGCGACGGCAATACAGCCGTAGCTAATGTTTAGAAATGTTTTTGTGATTTTTAAAATAAAAAATTATAGGAAAACACCTTAGCGACGGCAAGAGGGCCGTAGCTAATGTGATTTTTATTTAAAAAAAATATAACAAAACAACTTAGCGACGGCAATACAGCCGTAGCAAATGTTTAGAAATGTTTTTGTGATTTTTAAAAAAAAATTATAGGAAAACACCTTAGCAACGGCACGCGGGCCGTAGCTAATGTGATTTTTTTTTAAATATAACAAAACAACTTAGCGATGGCACTGGGGCCGTAGCTAAGGTTTAGAAAAACAATTTGTTAGCTACGGTCCACATACCGTCGCTAATGTGATTTTTTTTTTAAATATAACAAAACAACTTAGCGACGGCAATACAGCCGTAGCTAATGTTTAGAAATGTTTTTGTGATTTTAAAAAAAAAATTATAAGAAAACAATATAGTGACGGCACTAGGGCCGTAGCTAAAGTTTACAAATTTTTTTGTTAGCCACGGTCCAAATACCGTAGCTAATGTCATTTTAAAAAAAAAAATTTAAGAAAACAATATAGCAACGGTACTAAGGCCGTAGCTAATGTTTACAAAAAAAAATTTTGTTAGCTACGGTCAAAATACCGTAGCTAAATGTGAATTTTTTTTTAACTATATAAAGCAAAATCGCTATATATTTAAAAAATGGATAAAATCATCAATAACACATTTTCGTCCAGCCCGGTATGAGACCTAGTTTTCACCTAGGCGACCCGGGTTCGAATCTAGCCAATGAAACTTTTTTTTATATTAAAATTTTTATATTAGCGACAACAATAAGGCCGTAGCTAATGTTTACAAAAATTTTTTTTGGACCGTGGCTAATGTCATTTTTTTAAAAAAAATTTAAGAAAATAATATAGCGACGACACTAGGGCCGTAGCGAATGTTTACAAATTATTTTTTTGTTAGCTACGGTCAAAATACCGTAGCTAAATGTGAATTTTTTTTTAAAATTATATAAAGAAAAATCGCTATATATTTATAAACTGGATAAAATCTCCAATAACACATTTTCGAATAAAAATAAGATAAAAGATGATCAGATAAAAAAAATCAGATCATATCAAAGAAGATAAAAGAAGATCAGATAAAAAAAATCAGATGAGATCAAAGAAGATCTAAGAAGATCAAAGAAGATAAGGTCAGATCAAATAAATTAAAAGAAGATCAGATCAGATCAAATAAGATCAGATCATATCAGATCAAATAAAATCAGACAAAAGAATATCAAAGAAGATCAGATCAAAGAAATTCAAAGAAGATCGGATTAAAGAAGATCAAAAAGATCAAAAAAGATCAGATCAAAGAATATTAGATCAAAAAAGATCTAAGAAGATCAGATCAGATCAAACAAGATCATAGAAGATAAAAAAAGATCAGATCAAATAAGTTAAAAGAATATCAAAGAAGATTAGATCAAAGTAGATCAAAGAAGATCAGATTAGATCAAAGAAAATCAGATCAGATCAGATCAAAGAAGATAAAAAAATATCAGATCAAAGAAGTTAAAAGAAGATTAGATCAGATCAGATCAAAGAAAATCAAAGAAGTTAAAAGTAGATCAAAGAAGATTAGATCAAAGAAGATAAAAAAAGATCGAAGAAGTTCAAAGAAGATCAGATAAAAAAGATCAAAAAAGATCAAAGAAGATCAAAGAAAATCAAAGAAGATCAAAGAAGTTCAAAGAAGATCAAAGAAGATCAAAGAAGTTCAAAGAAGATCAGAGAAGATCAGATCAAAGAATATCAAATAAGATCAAAGAAGATCAGATCAGATCAAATCAAAGAAGATCAGATCAAAGAATATCAAATAAGATCGAAGAATATCAAAGAAGATCGAAGAAGACCAGATCAAAAAGATAAAGAAGATCAAAGAATTCAAAGAAGATCAAAAAAGATCAGAGAAGATCAAGGAAGATCAGATCAAAGAATATCAAATTAGATCAAAGAAGATCAGATCAAAAATATCAAAGAAGATCAAAGAAAATCAAAGAAGATCAAAGAAGTTCAAAGAAGATCAAAGAAGATCAAGGAAGATCAGATCAAAGAATATCAAATAAGATCAAAGAAGATCAAAGAATATCAAAGAAGATCAAAAAAGTTCAAAGAAGATCAAATCAGATCAGAGAAGATCAAATCAATAATCAAATAAGATCAAAGAAGATCAGATCAGGTCAAAAAAGATTAGATCAAAGAAGATCAAATCAGAGAAGATCAGATCAAAAAAGATCAAAGAAGATCAGATCAAAAAAGATCAAAGAAGATCAAAGAAAATCGAAGAAGATCAAAGAAGTTCAAAGAAGATCAAAGAAGATCAGAGAAGATCAGATCAAAGAATATCAAATAAGATCAGATCAGATAAAAGAATATCAAATAAGATCGAAGAATATCAAATAAGATCGAAGAAGACCAAAGAAGATCAGATAAAAAAATATCAAAGAAAATCAAAGAAGATCGAAGAAGATCAAATCAGATCAGAAAAGATCAGATCAAAGAATATCAAATAAGATCAAAGAAGATCAGATCAGATCAAAGAAGATTAGATCAAAGAAGATCAAATCAAAGAAGATCAGATCAAAAAATATCAAATAATTGGTTTTTTTTTAAACAGTAAAGAGGTTAGTGACGGCAATTATGCCGTCGCTAATTGGTTTAAAAAAACATTAAAGTGGTTAGCGACAGAAAGTTGGTCATCGCTAATTGATTTAAAAAAAACAGTAAAGAGGTTAGTGACGGCCTAATTGTCGTCGCTAATTGGTTTAAAAAAACAGTAAAGACGTTAGCGACGACAATTAGGCCGTGGCTAATTGGTTTAAAAAAGATTAAAGAGGTTAGCGACGGCCTAATTGCCGTCGCTAATTGGTTTAAAAAAACACTAAAGAGGTTAGCGACGGCAATTAGGCCGTCGCTAATTGGTTAAAAAATAAAAATAAAAAACAGTAAAGTGGTTAGCGACGGCCTAATTGTCGTCGCTAATTGGTTTTAAAAAAAACCAGTAAAGAGGTTAGCGACGGCAATTAGGTCGTCGCTAATTGGTTTAAAAAAAACATTAAAGAGGTTAGCGTCGGCCTAATTGCCGTCGCTAATTGGTTTTAAAAAAAAACACTAAAGAGGTTAGCGACGGCCTCGACGGCAATTAGGCCGTCGCTAATTGGTTTAAAAAAAAACATTAAAGAGGTTAGCGACGGCAAATAGGCCGTCGCTAATTGGTTTTAAAAAAATAGTAAAGATGTTAGCGACGGCAATTAGGCCGTCGCTAATTGGTTTAATTTAAAAAAAATAGTAAAGAGGTTAGTGACGACAATTAGGCCGTCACTAATTGGTTTAAAAAAACATTAAAGAGGTTAGCGACGGCCTAATAGTCATCGCTAATTGGTTTTTTTTTAAAACACTAAAGAGGTTAGCGACGACAATTAGGCCATCGCTAATTGGTTTTAAAAAAACATTAAAGAGGTTAGCGACGACCTAATTGTCGTCGCTAATTGGTTTTAAAAAAAACACTAAAGCGGTTAGCGACGGCAAGTAGGCAGTCGCTAATTGGTTAAAAAAACAGTAAAGAAGTTAGCGACGGCCTAATTTCCGTCGCTAATTGGTTTTTTTTTTTATAAAAAAAACAGTAAAGAGATTAGCGCCGGCACTTATTGGTTTAAAAAAATATTAAAGATGTTAGCGACGGCCTAATTGCCGCCGCTAATTGGTTTTTTTTTTTTTTAAACAGTAAAGAGGTTAGCAGCCTAATTGTCGTCGCTAATTGGTTTTTTTATAAAAAAAAACAGTAAATAGGTTAGCGACGGCAATTAGGCCGTTGCTAATTGCTTTAAAAAAAACATTAAAGAGGTTAGCAACGGCCTAATTGTCGTCGCTAATTGGTTTTTAAAAAAAACACTAAAGAGGTTAGCGACGGCAATTAGGCCGTCGCTAATTGGTTTAAAATAAAAACATTAAAGAGGTTAGCGACGGCAAGTAGGCCGTCGCTAATTGATTTAAAAAAAACAGTAAAAAGGTTAGCGACGGCAGCTAATTGGTTTTTTAAAAAAATATCACCGATCCGCATGAAATCTCATCTCAACCGTTAATAACACCCAAAAATTTAGCTCAATCCAACGCACTAAACCAAATCACGTCATCGATCCGCGTGAAACTAACACAACCAATCCCCTTCAATTACCTTTCTCTATATAAATTTCAATTTTTTCTATAAACCAACTTAAACAAAAAATTTCCCTCAAATTTTTTTTCTCTTATCTTCCAGAGAAGAAACCCACGGAGGAGAAGTCTGCCACTTCCTCGACACCGATCCCGACCGCCTCCCTCGACACCGATCCCAGCCGCCTCTCTCTCCCCTCCCTTCATTCGCCGCCTCTCTCTCGGAGATCTGAGATCTCTCATCTCGGAGATCTCAGATCTCCGAGAATCTCAAAGATCTGAGTTCTCGAGATCTAAAATCTCAGATCTTGGAGAGATCTCCGATATTTTTTAAATATATATATATATATATATTTTTTTAAGAATCTCTGAGATCTCGGAGAAATCTGATCTTTTAAAAAAAAAAAATATATATATATATATATATATATATATATATATATATATTTTTTTTTTTTAAAACCATTTAGCGACGGCAAAATTATCGTCGCTAATATAAAAATAATGTAAATTTTTTAAAAAAATCCAAATAGCCACGGCAAAATGCTCGTCGCTAAAATAAAAAAAAATCAATTAGCCACGGCTAATATAAAATAATATTAAATTTTTTTAAAAAAAAATCAGTTAGCTACGACTAAAATACCCTCGCTAATATAAAAATAATGTTAATTTTTTTAAAAAAAATCTGTTAGCCACGGCCAAAATGTCGTCGCTAATAAAAAAATAATGTTAAATTTTTTTAAAAAAATTTGTTAGCCACGGCCAAATTGTCGTCGCTAATATAAAAAATATTAAATTTTTTAAAAAAAATCAGTTAGCGACGGATTTTTACACTTTAGCGACGGTTTTATCCCATGGCTAATTAGCCACGGCTTGCCCTAAACGAATGGCTCGGGTTGTGCCGTCGCTGATGTCTTTTAGCTACGGTTTTAGCTCAATCAGTGACGGTTTTTAGCCGTTGCTGATTTCAAATTTTTTTGTAGTGCTACTTTTTGGAATTTTTATATGTTATATTTCCATGCAATAGTGACAGGGAAGATAATTTTATGATGAATTATAATCCATTTTGATTCAAAGTATTAATGTATAAATCTTTTGATATGGATGGTGAGATGTGTCACTTAACCAAATTGGCATTTTTGTAACAACCCCCAAAACAATATTACTTTTGAAGTATAACAATCCACCTAACAATTTTACACATTTTCACAAATAGAATGATACAATAATTGTATCACCATGAAGAGCATGGTTATAAAAGTGATATTATTCATGGTGATCCAACTTATTGTATCATTTTTTTTGTGTTACTGTTTTTTTTTTTACTAAATTTAGTTTTGACTTGAAATTGTTTGGTGGATTGTAACATTCCAAAAGTAATATTGTTTTGAGAGCTGTTACAAAAGTGTCAGTTTGGTGTAGTGTGTACTTGAAAGAAATGGGAGGGCCACAATCTGATATCGATGTTGTAAAGAAAATATTTTGGAGAATTGTATTATTGTTGTTGTTATTCCTTGACTGAATACAAATTTATATAAGCTAACTTCTACCTAACCATGTGGAAACAGGAAAAAAAAAATTTAATTAAAAAAAAATTTTAACTTGCTATACAAAATAGTCTTATTCTGACTTTTTTATTCTAATTTTCCTATTCTGACTTTACTTATTTAACTATTCTGACTTTCTTATTCTAACTTTTCTATTCTTGTATTTTCCTTCTTGTAGAGGTGATTCATTCTTGGACTTGGGCTTGGTTTTGTTGAGTACAAGCCCTACATATTCTAACACGCCCCCGCAAGTTGGACATGTAGACGCAAATAAAATGTGCATCTTGGAGGAATCTTTGAAGTCCAATTTGGTGAAGAAATCATGAATGTCAGTGAAGATGCTAATGGTTCTCGAGGCATTATGATTGTCGAATTCTGGATCATTCTGATAATTCTAGATAATTCTGGATGATTCTGGATAAAATTCTAAATTTTTTTTAAGATAATTCTAGATGAAGAAATCATGACTATCGAGTGAAACAACTAATGGTTCGACTCGAATCAGCATGACTATCCAATTCTGATAATTATGGTATGAAGAAATCATTACTGCCGAGTAAACGGCTAATGGTTCGACTCGAGTCAGCATGACTCAAGAAATCATGACTATTGAGTGAACGACAAATAGTTCGACTCGAGTCAGCATGACTCCCCCTCAGCGTGAAGGTTGAAAAATTGCTCAGCACAAATGTTGGTATTACGTACTCAACATTGGTGCTAGATTGCTCAGCATTGCTGCTAATATTGCTCAACATTGGTGTTGGTAGTGTTTTTTTTTGTGGTGGTATAAGTCAGGGTGCAGATTGCAGAGGATTCAAAAAATGTAGTTTCTTTCCCTCCCAAAAGCTATTCTTCTTCCTCGCATCTTGCTTCGCCCCTACTAAGTCTTTGCGTATGAGCTTTTCCTTGTGCGAAGCTGTTGTACCTACAAGAGAGAGAAACGGAAGAGGAGAAGAAAAAGAGGGGTGGGATGTTGTATGTGGTGATGGCGGAAGAAGGTCGAAAAGATGACTCGTGGTGGTTGCAAATATGGAATTGTTGGTGGTGTGACAATGATGGTGGCTGGAGATGGTCCTGCAAAGGCGATGTGGTTGCTGAGATCGTAGGTGGTTGTTGGTAGGTTATGTTGGAAAATAAATCCTTCTTGGGTATTTCATGATAACAAAACAGTGAATACAGTTTTCGAAGCTTTGTTGATGTTGGTGAAAGGGTGCAAGCGATGTATTTGAAATTTAACGATTCTAACGATTTTGTGGGTTGTGGAGTTGGGTGAGAAGTGTGTGAAGCCCTGTTACCATGTAAAGAAATTATTTGGATAATTGTATTATTGATGTTGTTATTCCTTAATTAAATATAAGCATATATAAGCTAACTTCTACCTAACCTTGTGGAAACAATAAACTTAAAACTTGTTATACAAAATAGAGTCTTATTCTGACTTTTTATTATAATTTTCATATTCTAACTTTACTTATTTATCTATTCTGACTTTCTTATTCTAACTTTTCTACTTTTGTATTTTCTTTCTTGTAGAGGTGAATCAATCTTGGACTCAGGCTTGGCCAAGGACTTAGGCCTAAAAGTTTTTCTTAAATTTCACAATTTTTTTCTTAAATTTTATTTTTTGGTAAAAATACAAAAACTAGCTGCTAAAAATTACATTTTTTTGAAAATTTTCGAGATATTTTTGAAAAATTTTAGGATTTTTTTTCTTAATTTTGAGTATTTTCTAATTATCATTTATTCTAATTATCTATTGATTATTTAAACCACCCCTATTTCCTAATTATCATTTCTTTTACTTACATATTGATTTTTTAAACTACCCATTAATTTTCTAATTATAGGTATTTTTGTTTCATTTAATGTGTTTAATACATTTATTTACTTGCATATTATTTTTAAACATATTTAATAAACTCTCAAAATTTATTATATATTTTATGTATCCTCAAAAAATTTTACGTTTTTTCCTTATATACCAAAATATTTCTTAAAATTATGAACCAAAATTAATTCGAAAAACGAAATCACAATCCTTAGGCTTGGGTATGTTGAGTGCAAGTCCTACATATTCTAACCGGTGCCAAGGGCAGTTTACATCACACATACATCTTAAAAGCATCTCCAACACCACCATGTATAACTTGGATGTGTACATAGAGGCTAATTAAGTTATACATGGTGTAAACTTTACAATCAAAGTGCTCCATTAACTAAACACCTGGATGTGTAAATTTTTAGGTTCGACGAGACGAAATAATAGACCGTTTGATGTTTGGGCCAGACTTTGCCCCGTCTTATTTTGTCAATTACTAAATGCAAGCCCAAAGCCATTTATCAATCATCTTCATCTGTGTTTCAACAATCATTCGCAAGTTCAAAGCCATTTAGTCGATGTTATTCATTTAGGATTCACAATCACATTATGTTCAGGGTCTGGACTTGTGATTTTTGTTAGAAATAATCTCTTCGCCTGGATAGAACAAGCACAGTAACCCAAACTATGAGCCAACGAATCCTTACCCAACATTATTGGCATGTCCAATCAAGCAATATGCTAAAGGGAAGGGAATAGGCCATCAAAAGCCATAAAATGGTGAAGTTTAATTAGTATTGTAAAGTCTTTGACAGTTTACAAAATTTTGGCATTGAATGTAGCTCAACTAGATAGAGAAGTAGTGAACCATTTCATATCCTTTTCACAAAATTCATAATGATCAAACTAGCTACCAATTCAGGCTTTTGTATGATTGTGATTTACATTGTTCATCTCCTACTTGCACTGCTTTCATGATGATAAGCAGAAACTATAGTACTCAAAAGAGTACTTTCAACTTTTATCCAATCTAATAGGTTCATCATCTGATTTTCTTATCAGCTCATCTCAACTACTTTAAAGTAAAATTTAGTTTGTAATGTTTCAACCTTTCTTCTAATTCATTTTCGGGTTTGACAAATGTGGGTTGATTGTATACTCTAAATTGTTAAATGAATAGAACTGTCATTGGAACTTGATCAAAACGTTAACCAACAGCTCATCGACCGAAGAACTCAATGAATTTTATTAAAAGAAACAAAGCACCAATATTAAGTCAGAAGTCTAGCAACATCCAAAAATGGAAGTAAAGAATAAAAAAGAAATATAGACTAAAAGTAGCTGCAATGTACGACCTAGAGACTCAATAACAAAATGAAGAAAAGTAAGGGTACTGTCATAGTGACTCTGTGCAATGCGGGGCTAGATGAGACTGCAGTCTTAGAAGAGCTTGCTGATGACTTAGCAGCAGGTGGCGTAGGAGGAGGAACAATTTGAATTGTGAAGTTACAGGTTGGCGTTGAGGCATTCTGGGTTGTGATCGTGGCAAGACCTTCAAAGTTACAGCTCTCCTCTTGCTGATTCTGGTATTGGAAGTAACTGTTAAATGCATAAGACATATTCGCATTACTGTCCAAGCCGTTGCATGATGACCCGTATCCAAGCGAAGTGCAGTCAGCGTATTGGCAAGCGTATTCTACATTTTCTGTGACCTTGGTTAGATTGGTAGCGGCTTTTGAATTCAACACACACCATTTCAGAGGTTGGTATTCGACATTCTTTGCTGGAACCAGGAGCTTGTTCTTACCCTTACCAGAGAGATCAATGGGGTACTTGGGCTGTCCATCATATCTAAATAGCCCCCAGTGTCGCTCAAAATCACCTGGAAGAACACTCTTGGCATCTTCATCAAGTAAGCCAAATAGGTAAACTTCAATATAGCCCCATCGCTTTGGAGTCCCCTTATCATTACCGAGATTTTTCAAGAGCCCGTTATAAAATCTCAGAGCATTAACTAAGTTGGCGTTCTGGTCCCCATCTGTAGGCCATCCCACCTCTCCAACAAAGATGGTCAAATTTCCATATCCCAAGTCATCCAAAGCCGCAACCAAGGTATCAAAGTTGGCCTCAAAAACATTGGTATATTCGATTCCATTATCAAGAACTGGCTGGGCTCCCCCATCAAAGAAGGCATAATCTACAGGGAAGTCATCATTCCCATACAGGCTAAGGAACGGGTAAATGTTGACCATGAAGGGAGCATTATTCTTGTAAAGAAACGTGGCAGTATCAGTCATTTGGTTAATGATGTCAGGACGGAATCTTCCAGCAGATGGGGCAGTACTGCCTGAAGGTGAATCATAAACATCGGCATTGAATGGCACTGTAGCCTTTACCTTATTACCCAGGCCAGCATCGTTGAGAGCATTTTGGATGTTCTGAAGTGCTGGAAAGGTCGTGTTTAAGTATGTACCATTGTAAGCTTTCAAGAAAGGTTCATTTCCAACGGCTACATATCTGTCAGAAGACATAGCACCAAAATCATGAGCTACACACCCAAGTCCTTACACTCAAAAAGATAGATATTAACCTTGGATGAAAGGAGGAAATATACAAACTGACTCACGACATTAAAAAGCGTAAACCACATTAAAATTAATATATCATATGGATAACTAGCTAGTGTTGTTTAGATATTCAAGTCTCCATTTTTGGGGTAATCGACTGAAAAGAGCCAAGCATATATATGTACCACTGGGATTTTCAAACATCTAAAACCTAAAATGATATAAGCATGAAAAACAATATACAGGACATAAACTTAACGGCCCAAACAGAGTGTGTATGCTTCCTAGAATATACTACTCAAGACATCAAACAAAAGCAAAACATCATCGTGAAGATATGAATGAAATAAAAATAAAAAGTTGTATCTGGATGAAATCCATGACATAGATTGTCCGAATGGATGTTAATTCAACATTTAAATGACTACTGCCTTTTCTAACAAGTACATTATGCACAACTTCTCCATCCACCAAAAACAATGGACCAAATGTAAATCCGGAAGCAAAAGAGTAAAAAGATAGGTAGAAAACAAACTCACGAAACGTTGACACCACCATTGAAATTATAGCGAGTGACATTCTCCTTGACCCATTTCTGTGCGTTCTTATAATCATTCATCACTATGAGCTGATCGTTAGGAATGGCAACCATAACTTCAAGCCCACTTCCAGCCAAGCCCTTCATGACATCCTCATCAGCATCAAACAGCTTCACTTTTTGAATCCCATTATCCTTTAACATCTGAACTACAATTTTAGGTGGCAATGGGTGTGTCGAAATTGTTCCCCAGTTAACACCAAGACCTTCAACACCCACAGAACCCAACATTCCTACAAACAGAACACATAACACAGACCATAGTTTCACCATTTCCGAAATATGGGTATTGAGGAAATTGTAAGAAGAAATGTAATTTGCCTTGCTTTTACTTGCTCTCCCAAGTGAAGTACGTGAGAAATTATATTTGGTTGGTTGAAACCGATCTAGAAACAAGAGGAAAAGGTGACTCTTTTAGAAAGAAATTTGACGAGCAAGGGGTAGTTAAAGCTGAAGAAATAGTGTTTAACAAGGCTTGACTTTGTTGTCTCTCTAGTTGCTGTTTTTAGAGTTTGAGATCCTCTTGGTTCGTGAAGGCAATGGAGAGAAGACAAGTTTACTTAAAATAAAACGCTCAGTTTGTTCGAAGGACCTCTTTCTTGCTTCTTTCTTTCACACGATCTGAGTACACACGTTTTTTCTATATGTAACACTTCACGTTTGAGTTGTGGACATAGTGGAACCATGGAGAGAGAGAAATTATGGTTATTGTTGCCATTTCTCTTCAATTTCTTCATAGAGAGAGAGAGAGAGAGAGGAAGGTTGAGTAATTGGGTCAATTAATGAGGCTTTTTGTGACATTTGCACGAGTCGTTCTAGGCGGCGAGGAATCCCCTCGAGATTCACATGGGTGTGTATTTCGAGGGGACGAAGGGTCACACCCCTCCCTAGCCCGTTTCCTCGCCATTTAGAATCACCGCATTTGCATAACTCTGACTGGGGTCGGTATCCACGCTAATGTGACCACTAAAGTTTGAGTAATTCTATAGGGCCTGGGTCCCCCTGCCGGGGGGGAGGGGGCGGGCAAAAAAACACTTTTGCCCCCCTCTTTAAACACCTTTTCCAAAAAGGTTGTTAAATGAAGAGGTAAAAGTGTATTTTCGCCCCTCCAGGCAGCAACCTCGCTAGTTTTCCCAGGCCAGGAAGAATTTCGGCTAAAATTTGGATTGAATTATGAAATTTAATTAACAAAAAAAAAATTTGTCTAGGAGACAAACATGACTATGGGACTCCCGCGTGGACGAACATGTGTACACTAGATTTCTTAGACATCACATTTGTAAATAATATAAAAAATTTAAAAATAAAAAAATGGTTACATAACTAAGAAATATATGTCCTTCAGTTGATTTTTTTTCTATGTTTTGATTTCATAATACTGATGTTATTATCATTATTAACTTAAAAAGAAAGGGGCATTAGACTAAAATGATAATAAAAAATCAATTTTTTTCAAACCTGAGATCGGTTTTGAACGAAGACACGTTATTGTAGAAATGAGGTTGTACTTTTATAATTAGAGATTGGCATGTTTTTAGCATCGGGTGAACTAAATACCAATTCAACAAGTCATTATTTTTTGTAATCCATGACAGTGTAGAAGGTGAGTTAGATGAACTATCTTTTGGATTTCATGACATTGGAAGTGCAATTATGTACTTACTTAAGAATTTATGATCACTTCTTGATGTTTTGTATTAAATTTAGGGTATTTTCTGTGTCGTTGGCATAATAAAAGTTTAACATGATAAATTTTAAATAAATTTATTCTACTTTAAATATCAAAATGTTGGGTATGAGCCATTTTTTATCTCCCACTCCAAACATCATCTTCTGTATATATAATAATTAGCGTATTTCCCGTGCCATTGGCACGATAAAAGTTTAAAACTTACCAAAATATGATCATCATTGAGTTTTCAACACCACTATCATCAACAATTAAACAAAAATAAATAAATATAAAAAAAATATGGGGTATGGAAATCGAACCCATACACTCTTTCTGCTTTGAGTTCTATGTGATCTGTTAGATTCATATATTTGGTTAAATCTTAGTCATTTTTTATCTCCCACTCCAAACACCATCATGTTTTGTATATATAATAATAATTAAAGTATTTCCCGTAAAGTTAGCACGATAAAAGTTTAAAACTTACCAAAATATGATCATTCTTGAGTTTTCAACACCACCATCATCAACAATTGAAGAAAATAAATAAATATAAAAAATGTTGGGTATGAGAATCGAACTCATGCACTCTCGGTGCTTTGAGTTATATGTGATCCGTTAGATCATATATTTGGTTAAATCTCAGCCGTCCTTTATCGCCCACCCTAAACACCATCTTGTTTTGTATATATAACTAGGGTATTCCTCGTGCTGTTAGCACTCTACATTTTTTTTTTTTTTGCTAAATATCATATACTTAACACTCTCGCTACCATCCCCAATTCTGCCCTTAATCAATTTTGAAGTGCAAACCTATTCTAAGGTAAAAATATATAATATAAACTTTAGGATTAGACTCGGTCAAATTTTGATACAATTGGAGAAAAAATTCAAATGCCGAGAGTGAGTTCTCTCCTAAACCTTGAATTCGACAAAACATAAAGTTTGAGATTTTTGTGTAAATGTGCATTAAGATGTTTGTCTCATCTCTTTTTCTTTTATCATGGGATATTCAACTTGTCTCATTTATTTGAAAAAATACTAACGACATGAAATGCATTTTTTGTATTGATCATTGGTTTCATTGGAAAGATAGATCTTCAAAAATGCATTACAGGTTAATTTTTTAGCATTTGTATTGATCAAATGGTACGTTTCATTGTAAAGATCTTCAGAAATGCATTCCAACGATACCAACTTTACCAAAATTCGACAACCAAGTAAATAGTTATGAAAATTTTAATTTTGAGAAAAAAAAACACACACACACACAAAATTTCTCTCCCCTCCACATATACATTCCACTAACTTTTTTCACCATTTTTTATTTTCTTTGCCCTTATAGTTGTGTTACATTCACAAACATGTCATTATAGTAAATGAATCTCAACCCTCAACATATTTTCCAATTTTCATTTCTAGCATTCTTTTATCTAATATCATTCTGATTTGTAAGATAGATAAAATATACTAGAGTATTCATCGTGCCGTTGGTACGATAAAAATTTAAAATTTGTCAAAACATGATCATCTTTAAGTTTTCATCTTTCATACTTGCATATCTAATCACCACTATCAACAATTAAAGAAAAATAAATAAATATAAAAATGTTGGGTATGGGAATCGAACTCATGTACTCTTGATGCTTTAAGTTCTATGTAATTTGTTAGATTCATATATTTAGTTAAATCTCAGTCGTCTTTTATCTCCTATACCAAACACCATCTTGTTTTGTATTTATAAAATGGGACTAGAATGAATTAAGAACTTTTGAGGTGCTAGGATACCTCCTTAGCACATCGCTATGTTTTGCGCCCCTCTATATTATTCAATTTGTGGTAAACTCTTCTATGTGTGTGCTATAACTACATTAAGTTCCAAAATCCGTTTGGGCGAGTATCTGGCGGCAAAACAAGTCGTTCTTGGTGAAGGTTCTAATAATTTTGCGGAGGTTAAAACAGTTATAGTGGGGCTTCAATTGTGCAACAGTTTGGGATTTTTAAAGGTGTGCATTCAATCGAATTCTAAAATTGTTTGCAGTTGGTTTTATGATGACTTTAAAAATTTGTGGCACATGGAAAATGTATGGCGGGATATTAAGAGTTTCGCTTCTCATATGGAAGTTAGTTGTGTTCACATTTTTAGGGAAGCAAATGCGGTAGTTGACGCTTTGGCAAATAGAGCTCAAGAGGAGGGTGTTAGTCGTGTTTTTTATGCCGCGACCCTCCCTCGCAAGATTGTTGGCCTGGTCGTTTGGATAAGGTTCATACCGCGTATATCCGTGTGCCTAATGGAGAGTGTTGGGCGTTGTGGCTGGCAACGGGCGGCAATTTGGTGGAAGATAAGGAAATCAGGGTTTCGGTGCAGTTTTATGTTTGCAAACTATGCGTGCAAGTGCTGGAATGCAAGATGCAAGGTTGCAGTTCGGCGGGCTTCTATTTGGGCTGAGATGCAGAGTTCTGCTTCGGTGCATGGCAGACAATGGCAAGCAAGCAACGTGCTTTTTATTTTTTTTTATTTTTTTTGGAAAGCGAGCTCGATTTCAAGGACCCCAAAACCTTTATATAAATGAAACAAAAACAGAAAAAAAAAACTCTCACAAGAAAATGAATTTTAGTGAGAGTGAACATGGTTACTAGGCTTATAAAAATCTTCAACTAACATCGGCCAAAGAAGAAACATCTTGTTTTTTTATCCCTTTCTCCTTTGTTAAGGAGGAAAGGATTCAACCTTTGTACTTTTTGTTTGCTTTCTTAGCAAGCAACATGTTTATTTCAGGTTCAAGAGATGTGTCCCTGTTTGGCAGAACACAAAACAGAGTTGTGCATTCTGTTTTTGGACGGTCGTCGACTAGTGTTATGCCGTGGGCAAGGGTTATTAGGCGGTGCGATTTAGGTGCATTTGTGCTGGGTTCGGCTTTTGCGCATGGCGGATAATGGCAAGAAGTCAGCGTGATTATTTCAGGTTTAGAAGCGGTGTCCCTGTTTAGCAGAGCACAAAACAAAGTTGTGCACTCTGTTTTCGAATGGGCGGCTGGTGCTACGCCCCAGGCAAGGGTTATTAGGCGGTGTCTTGGTAACGTAAAGACTGGATTGCACAAGCTAAACTGGTATTGTGCGGTGAGTGACCTGCGCAGGCTGGACGGGTGTTGTGCGATGTTAGTTAGGTGAAGCTGTGTTGGTAAGTTTTGTTTTTGCAATTTGGCGTATAAGTTTGTAAATTGCCTTTTGCTCAAGGATTTTTTTTCTTGTTCAATGCCACTTAGTGGATTAGGATAGTTTCTTTCATGGTCCTGAATTTGTTTTCTTATGATGTGTGTCCCATAGTTTTATTTCTCGAGTAAAGTCGTCATGTACCTCCGACAGGTGTATAAGATTTTTATCAAATAATAAAAGTCTGGCATCCCATACTGCCCCTCCCCACTGGAGGTTTAATTTATATATATATTCCAAAATCCATATTTGAGGACTAATAATAGGTAAGCAAGTTGGTTGAAGTTAAATTTCAGCCGAGTTGGTCAAGATTGATCATAGGCTTAAAAAAATAGTTGTATTCTGATCCTAAAATCGAATTTAAACAAGTTAGAAAAATCTCACTCACCGTTGTTACACATGTGAATGGTGTACATTGAATTGAGTTTATACATTTTGGTATATACATTTAAACCTCTATAAATTAATACCTTTGGAAGTGTGAAATTTTATTAATTAATCAAGATATTATTTAATCAATAAATTAATAATTTATATATTAATTAATAAAAAAAACAATTTGTATCAAGGCATTCTTTATTCACTACACCAAAAACCCCCATTAGCAACGGTTTTAAACCGTGGGCGTAAGCCATTGCCACGGCTAAGAGCCGTGGAC
This sequence comes from Berberis thunbergii, assembly GCA_003290165.1. Lineage (NCBI taxonomy): Eukaryota > Viridiplantae > Streptophyta > Magnoliopsida > Ranunculales > Berberidaceae > Berberis > Berberis thunbergii. The sequence continues at coordinate 1,962 of QNQO01001348.1, read as the reverse complement.
TACAGGGGCGTCGCAAAATCATTTGTAACGGCTATAAACCGTTGCTAAACATTATAGCAACGGTTTTATGTTTGGGTGGGGGGCGTTATTTTCAGAAATTATCAACGGTTATAAACCGTTGCAATAAAAATAGCAACGGTTCTACGTCGTGGCAAAGTAGCAACGGTTCCAAGCCGTTACAAAGTGTAGATATTAGCAACGGTTTTAAACCGTGTCTAAAAATATAGCAACGGTTTATAGCCGTTGCAACATTAGCTACGGTTTTAAGCCGTGACAAAGTTCATATATTAGCAACGGTTGTAAACCGTGGCTAAGATTAGCAACGGTTGTTAGCCGTGGCTACCCATGGCAACGGTTACAAACCGTGGCTAAATAGTGTGAATTAAACAGTGGCAAATGTGCTAGCAACGGTTGTAGGCCGTGGTTATCCATTGCCACGGTTTTTAGCCGTAGCAAATGAGAAAAAAAATTCAAAAAACAAAAGAAATCTGTTTTGTTGCAACGGTTTTAAACCGTTGCAAGTTAATATAATCGAAAAAAAATTATATTTTATTTTTTGCTGCTGCAGCAAAATCACAACCGTGGCACCTGCAAAAGCAGTCCTTACACATAGTCCACACAAATGAGACAAAAGAATCATAAATTGGATGAACTAATTCAGCCTGAATTAAACAAATTAATTATCAATAATAATTCAACATATTACAAGCAATTGGTCATCGTGATTGCTCCAAACCTCTCCAACATGATCACTTAATCAAATATATAATTATTCCTAATACAACTGGGTGATGTCCCTTTCAAAACACCTCCATGTTAGGCCAATAAATGGATAAGAACTAAAACACAATGCAGATCTGCAGAAGCTGAAGGAGTGATATACACAACAAAAGTATGTAGAAACCTTTGCCAATTGCTGAGTCTGGATGATATTTTTGCACATCTGAAACACAGGTTCTGCAAACTGAGCAAACCCAGAACCTAATGCCTGAAACAGATAGAACAAGAGTATAAAAACTCTATTGTTTCATTCGGTCTAGAAGAGACTTCCAAAAGTTTAAAAAAAAAAATAAGTCGTGTAGAACTATAAGTTAAAAGTATTAGTTTTTCGACATGAGCCTGACAGCTGTTTAATCAAATATAAATTTTTTAAATGACTCAGGCAAGGGAAAAGATACCTTTGCTATAGATGTAAAACACTCGAGCAAGGGAAAAAGATCTCTGTTGGCATTCGAAAGCTGCTGCCACTTTGCAATCACTGAAGGCATTAAAATCTCAAGATATCTTGGCTGTAATTTATCATCATAGAGAACAAGTTAACTTACTATTTTGTTCAATACTGGCAGCCAACAAGATGAAACACATTACATGATACCTGAAGGTTTCATTAGCATCATTTATATACAATCCGAAGGTTTCGTTTCTAAAAGAGTTTAGACAAAAAGGGATTAGCAAGTGTCAGATATTTGACATAATAGCCAAAATGTAAAGTGAAAGAGCACTTATATAAAACAAACCTGATATTGCCCAAAAGCACACAAGAGATGTTGCAAAATGACTTCCAACCGTGGAGCCAACTCCTCAGCAGCTTCCTGGCATTTATAAATTTAAAATTGAGAACTTGTCGACAAAAAGTTTTTGTATTGAGGTATTGGAGAAAATAAAAAATAAATTAAAATAAAATTACTAGCTAATGAGGTGATATAAAGGGAAAAATAAAACTGAACTGTAAATCAATCAAGATGAGAACTAAATTCAATACTAAGGTTGTGTTTGGTTCAAAGGAAAATTTGACGTGGGAACTATGTTGTCAGGGGTGAGGCAGGGCATGAGGCGCCAAAGTCAGCCTCTAGAGCCACGGTAACAATTTGCAAACAGATATTAGACTTTATCCGGGGAATAGAATATGAGAAATAACATTTTGCAAAATCATTATGACATGCATGCACAAGTTATGCAAGG